>JANHZU010011064.1:146852-158919 GCA_032468055.1 Acrochordus granulatus | reverse complement strand
AAACCTTTCTATCAGAGTTCAGTGTTTCAATCTTTTGTTGCCTATGGTAAATTCATATCTTGTTTTTTTCTGTTGCATTATTTTTTAAACTGAATTTTTTTTTCGTATTATTTTAATTGAAATTCAAGAGAGCATAAAAGTGATTTCCAAATGATCTTTTGTCCATGAGGTTTCTCTCTCTATGTGAAGGAATGTTGAGTATAACAATCCTCAAAATTGCTGGAAAGAAATCACAAAGAAGATTTCTGGGAGTTAAAGTCTACACATCTTAAAGGTGCTAAGTTTGAAAAACACTGGTCTAAATCATTCCAGAATACAAATTATGGAGTAATGTCCTTTAGTTAAAAGAAGGTAATACTGAGTTAAATTTTAAGAACCTACAACATTAACAGAACAATGACACTACCTAAAGAGCACCTATACTTGTCTCCACTAAATGTGTTCAGTCAGAGGTTCATGAATCTGCCACAAATTATTTATTTGGATTTCCCTGATTAGCAAGATTGGATTTGATGATTTCAATGGCTCTTTCCAGTGCTATGATTCTCCCAAGTGCCTCTCGCAGAGCCAACAGATAGCTTTTCATACCAGATGACACAGAAGAGATGACAATGTCTTCTATCTCCCTTTTAGAAAGGGAAGAAAATAAGAAGAAAACAAATCTGAAGTTGGTTATCTGGAGAAAGTATGTTATTTATTTAACTAATTAAGGGTGCCAAGTCCAGTTTACAACTAAAAATAAGAAAGAACCATGAAACCAAACAAGCAAGGTCCATGTATGTCCAGAAAAAATATAAGAAAAAAGAGTAACTCGTAGGCACTCAACATCTTCCCTATCCCTGAATCTGAGTCTTCAAGGACTTTCAAAATGTCATCAAGATGGGAGTTGTACTAATATATGGGGTATATGTTGTAGAGAACAGTTACCACAAGAGAGAAAGCACATGTTCTGATTGACAGGACTGCTTAATCAAAGGGACTTGGAGTCTACAATTCTACCTAATCTTACTGGACTGGAAGAAATGATTGGAGAGATGCTGTCTCTCAAATGACCAGTCTGTATGCCATGAAGGACTTTAAAGTGAAGATCAGCACCTTGAATGCATCTGTAGGCAAACTAAAAAATTTCTGCAGCTCATGGAGCTGTGGTGACACACAGACATTCCATACATATATTCACCGCATCACCACATTCTGGACCAGCTGTAGCTTCCAGATATTTTCACAGGCAGCTTCATATAGAGTTTATTGTAACTCTATATGTGTATTGCACATACATACAGTGTATGTGTATTGCAGAAAAAAAGGAAATAAAAATAGCACATGTGAGAAATAGAAGATTCTTTTCTCTGTAACCCCTGATCCAGGAAAAATACCTGCCCACCCATACTTTACAAAAGAGGTGCATATCTGTATTCCAGGGATCACATGGAGCTCCTGAATGTTTTGGATACACCACTCAAAGACATAGTTGTTATTAATTTGTAAGTATTATTATCATAGTTGGAGAAAAACATTAAATAAGGAACTATATTTAACTTCAAATAAAATATGCATTTATATGAAATGATATTAATTTAATTTCTGTTGTGGCCCCAGCTCTTACTGTTTAGACTGCGGCTCTTGGTGAGCTACTTTTGTAGCTGAAGTGAAATAAGCTTCTGGGTTGCAGAAAATTGTTCATGTTTATTGGGAAAATGACCATCTAGCCTGAGGCCAACATGTGGCATCATTGAGCAATTCCTAAGGACCTGCCAGATTCACCCAGTGTTATTTCTTGTTCGATCACAATTTGAGAGATGGTGGAGAACAGGATAAGAGTCAGGTCTGTAGGGCAGCAAATGGAATTATGTGTCAGAATGCATATCCAGGTGAGTTCACCAGCAAAACTTTGAATTATGTGAGCCTTTCTTGAGATGTGTGATCTGGGGACAGAGTTGGCATGAATAAGATGCTGATGTGTCCATCATCAACCAAACTGTTTGGTCAGCATTGGTTTCAGACTATGTTTAGCATTATCCTTGTTCCCATTCACAATTAACCATTCTGTACACTGCATATATCTCAGATGTAACCATTTAGGCTGAAATTCTATGAGATTATCTAGAAGCACTTGTATATGGAGCTCCTTGATAATTAGAAACAGAAAAAAAATGTTTTCCTTTCTTGTGTAATAATGCTGTAAACCTGATGCCAATTAGCATTTTACATTCCTCTGAGTTTTCTATCAACATTCTCTGTATAGAGAATGTATATATAATCTAGTACATAGCAATCTAGCATAGACCATCTGAGCATTCAGCAAGTCTCCCCAAGGGCATATGTAACACATTAATTGTCCTAGTGATGAGCTCCATTGGGATTTGAATGTGGGGAGATGCTTTTTCTTGTTTTTCTAGACTCTCAAGAACTTTTGTTAAGTACAATATATTCCTCAACTGCTTGAAAAGATTGGGAATTGCTTGTGGCTCCAACTTTATTCCTTACTAAGTAGGCAAGCCCTGACCTGGTGTCTAAAAGTTTTTAGGATCTAGATGGGAATAAGAAATCTGCAATCTGTTCCAGCAAGATTGGTGCTGTTTGTTCATAAGCTACATGTTACTTGCTTCTGTGATAATTCTGAAGCAATCCCCAAAAAGAAGTAGGTCTCAATTAGAATGTCTTCCTAGATTCACAGCTACTGCTAGATAGGCAGATGGAAGGATTTTTATCCAGCTGTGTACTAGTTATTGCCTACCTGGAGCATGATGCACTGGCAACATTTATCAGAACGGCTGTAGTGCACTTTACCCTAAAGGCTACTCAGATGCTCCAGTTGGTTGAGTGCCACCTATGTTGTGAGTGCTGTATTGGCTACCAATCTACAAAAGGTTTATGACTCTGAATTTATGAAGCCCTTTATGAATTAGCAATTAGATACTTAGAATTGCCTGCTTCAAATAGAATTGACTTGTTTGGTATTTACAGCCAGAATTTACAACACATTGAGGGAGAGAGAAAGAACAAGAACACACTGCCTCACTACATGGGTAGCCTTCCAGATTTTTCAGAGGATCTTGAAGATCAAACTTTAACAGAGGTTTTATAGCTGAGACCTATAGGGGGAGTTTTGGTGTGTGTGTTCAGTAGATGTTTTTATGTTTCTATTATTTTATAAAACAGGAAATTTCTATAAGCTGGCCAAATATAAATATTATCAATTAATAACTCTGGGAGCTTTTCTCAATGTTTAAATCCTCAACTTGTCCATCAATCCTTTTCTTCCTTCCACATATTTGTCTGCTGAACCTCTTCACCTAGCCATTAAAACCGGATCTACTTTTATGCTTCATTAATTCTATCAGTTTTAGTGGATTTGCTCATGATTCCTCAAGCAGCTGGGGAACAAAATTAGTCTTGCTTGCATTTACCTTTCAGTTGCTTCTTGAGCATAGTAATAAACCAAAGTAACAGCAGCTTAATATGGATTTCAGTATTTAGGAACTTAAACAGAACTGAATATAATTCCTTGCTGGTTGTCAGCGTAAATTCCTGAGAAGTTTCAAATATGACTTAAACAACAGTTGTTCCAATATGCTTTTCTAGGTGTTTCTTTAGGTTTAGCTTAATAAAGAGCAGATAAAATGTACTTTTTCTTTCTTGGCTTTAAAGCTATTACTGAAAATGATTCAACATTTGCATTTTTAAATAAAAAGCAAAACATGTTTATGCCGTACATATTTCAGTTTTATTATGCTGTTTAAACTCAATAATCCTGACATCTTAGAATGAAATAATACTATAATTACATGCGTAGTTATTGGTTACAAGTAAAACTCAGTCTTTCCACTTGGAACTTCATTGATTCCATAACGTACCACTAAACAATTTAAACCCACTAAACTAATATTGAATAACCACCCAGAATATTCTTCTGGCCTGGAAATAAACTCTTATCTCATTTCAGCCATAACAACATCACATATTGTAGATTACTCTGTATCTTCTTTAAAAACAAGAAGATGGTAAGATCACTGTAGTTTGAAAATAGTAGGATCCATATGCAAAACTGAAAAAGTACAATATATACTGTCAGCAACTATATAAAAGAAGAAAGGAGATTTAAGTCTGACATTCTGGCCCAGTTTTGTGCTACCATTTGTTTGATACAATGTACTGTTACTTAGGGTTGGAACTCCTTGTAAGAATATTTATTTGGATTTAATTTAGTATTTTTGCTCTTATTCATTGTTAGACTCTATTATACTTACTGTTTATCTTTTATATACATATGTATAGAAATATATAATACTTCTTTGTAATAGATGAAATATCTTGTTTTGTATCTGACCCAAGGGTTGTAATAAATAAAGTTAATTTGAAAATCTGGCATTCAGACAGATACTTAGCTGTTCCCAGTTATGAGATATAGCTCTAGCAAGGTTGGTAGAAAAGCACTGAAGAAGTTGGTAGAAAAGCACTGAATTAGTACATGTACTAATTCACAACCATAAATTGAAGCACTCTGTAAGTGTCTACAGATTTTGATGTGATGGCTCAGTTCATAATGAATATTATTATTGTGGTTCATTGCACAATAATAGACAGATGTTTAGAATGTATTTAACATTTTTGTCTATCTATCAACTCCTTCCCAAGGATCTGGAACAAGTAATTTTTTTCTGATGATGTTAAAGTTATTGTTGCAGGATGTAAGCTCTTCCAAGTAAAACTGCAATTTGCAATTAATTGATGGTGATTTTGTCAATGCTGACGGTGTTTACGTAGTGCTTCAGTTGTTCTGTGATTGATCCAATGTGCCTATTATTTATTACATTTATTTATTACATTGTATGTGCTACCCATCCCACTTTGCAAAGCAACTCTTGTTATAATAGCAAGGAAGAAGGAATTAAAGAAGGAAGCAATGTGATGACATAGTTCATAAAATGGTGAATTATTATGGGAAAGGATTCCCAGAAAGGTTATAATATTATTTATTTTAAGCATATTTTAAAAACCTAATTTTCTGACAAGAAGGTCTGAGAATATAAAACAATCATGTTATAAAGTTAGAATGGCTCATTTAGACTGTCACATCCAAATCTCTGCTTAATGCAGGAATTTAAATTAAAGTCTCTTTGGACTCCAAAGAATATATGAAATGAATAATTTGAGTAATTGATTCCATGTTAAATAACAACTTTTAAATAAATACAAAAATCCCTGATGACAAAAGTATGAACAAATTTTGCCAGGGTATGTAAACAGTTTGCAATATTTAACTTGCTCAGACTGGATGACTCCACTGACCAATTTATTAAGTCTTCCATCAAAGAACAGACTGACTTCCTGTATTGTGGATCAACTAGTTACCTTAATATTCTCATGAACGTAAATGACCAACAGTTCTGGATTAATCCAATTCAAGGTTGATTTATTTGCTTTGCTTTATTTCTCCTAAGATATTTGCTGGGCTATGGGTCTGCTGCTATTCCAGGTGGCAGCAAATCAGAGCCTTGGATTCAGGTTCCTTCAAACCTTTCAGCTCTAATAGGACATTAATTTGAAATTTCAGTGCAATGCTTTCCTCATGAACATCAAGTAATAGGCTGTAATCATGTAAACAGGCATGTATTATATACTGTAAGTATATGTACTGCATGATCTTTGACTTGAATTATTGTGCTGTTATTTCCCAGTTTTCCATTTCTATTTTCTATCAATAGGACTTGACTAAAAGAATGACAAATCAAGAGCACATTATTTTGCCTTAACACCCTACTTTTTAGTCTGAAAAGAACATCCCTGTCAATAAAACTGCACACTTGCCTGGAAGAGATGCAGAATCCTATATATTTAAAAAAGAGATGCAGAATCCCATATATAAGCAACATTTCAACAGAAAATATGTCAAGTACAAATAAGAAAAGGCCATCTAAGACTCTCATGCTTCTGGTCAGTATAGATGGTACTGAATTGGATAAACCCATCTGACATTAGGCAAATTCCTGTACCCCTTGTGGCAGATCATATAATGGTGCTAAAAGATATTGCAGTACTGAGGAAAAAACTCAACAACACAACAACGAAAAAATATGTACCTCTTAATCTTTTTCAGTCAATAGGTGCAATAATATCCTTGCTTATTCCCTTTTCATAACAGTGCCTCACTGCACTAAAAGATCAGAATGTAATTCATACTATACTAAAAGATCTACAGTACACTGACTTACCAGATAGATAATGAGTGAGAAATAGCTGATATTCAATAATTTGACCTAAACAAGGGTACTTTAAAATGAATCCAACTGGTTTCTTATACATTAAGATAACTGGGATTGCCCCTCTGAGCAGAGAAGTTCATCTTTGTCCTTCTTCTTCAGGAGGTGATCTTCCCTTCAACTTAGGGACCCTCTTTAGTTGTCTTTGGACTACTCTGGAACTGGCATTTATTCAACAGCTAAAACTCAGTTTGATTGCCTACCTATCTTTATCTCCATTTCTCCAAGTTCACCAACAGGTATTTTCTTAACACTGCTGATGTTAACTTGTTGGGTAATAAAACATCTGCAAGGAAAAAAAAACAAGCTCAGAGAGCAGGACCTCACAGATACCTTCTTGCCAATTATTTAGATTCAATTCCCTCACTTCTTCCCCCAGCAAGAAAAAGTCTATCTCTTTGTGAAAATTTTATCTGTTTTACTCCCAGTTATTTCTCAGACTAAGCAGGCACAGTTTGTATATCCAAGAGATCAGATGATAGAATAGCATTTATCTGCTCCATTCACATGGTGTTTTCTTTTTTCACCAGTTTAATGGCAAATGTACCAGATGGAACACTATCAAATACACGGGAGAAACAATAGAGGGTGCCTGATTGATTGATTGATTGATTGACTGATTGATTGATTATACGTCATCAAGTTATTTTCACCTCCTAGCAATCACATATATTTTCTCCATGATCATTTATTCCTAACCTGTTCTTCCAATATTGCATTCATTGCCACAGTAACTGAATCAATCCACTTTGATCTGGTCATCCACTTCTCTTTCCTTCCACCTTTCCCACCATTAGAGCCTTTTCCAGAAAGTTGGGTCTTCACATAATATATCATGAAATAAGATAAATCATTTTTGCCTCAAGTTAAAAATTAAAATGGATATGTTTGATGATCCATTAGTTTTCTTTCTCTGTGGTATTCTTTGGCAATTCCTCCAACACAATAGAAGAAAAATAAAACAGACAATGAAAATCACATGGAAAGGGGAATTATTAGTTTCTCAGCATGGATATGGAAATAAAGGAATCCACAACTCATGGTTGTGGCCATAACTATCCAGGCAGAACATCTGATCATCATCCTTGATGAAGCTAAAGATTGACTGAAGGCTGAAATGAAGAAAACATAGAGTCCCTGTAAATTGATAATTAGCATAGAAGCACTGTAGATAGCCCCAAGTATTCAATGCTGTCATCATGTCTCAGGTTACCAAATACGTTTCCCATGTGATATCCTCTGTGCATATGATCAGCAGTATTTGTTGCATGGTTTGTGAAGGGCTTCCTAAGGTAGGTAGCTGCCTAGCATCTTAAGCTGCTCTCTATATGCTATGGGAAAGACACAAGTTAAAAGCTCAGTTATCTTGTATGGAGGGCAAGAAAGAAATGCTATCCAGTTTGCCAACCAATTCTCATTAGTTATGACATGACAAAATGTACAGACACCTCAACTTATATTCAACCACTTTTTCACTTTTCTGTCAAGTAATCATAAAATTCATGAGATGCAGAGATAATTGATTCAGCAATCTATTAGTCCAGAAATGGTTGCAAATCTATCATAACTGAGCTAAGTTGTTCAAGCAGAGGATTGCATTAATATTTATATATCTGAATGGGCAGATTGAGTCATACTAGAGTAATTAGCTTCTGAAGCACAAAAACTGGCTATATCTATAAAGCTATTTAAGAACTGAGCAACCTAGGAAACAGTATTTTCTGGATAAATTTCAACTACCAAATTCTTTAAATTACAACAAATAATTAGCAAATTAAATAAGCATGTATTATTTGGAAACAACCTGCTACATTATCAAATAGTATCCATATTCGGACAGTTGCCAAACATTTAAATAAATCAGAGATCTTCAGTGAAAGTGGTAGAGCATAGAAATTGGTGATGAATGAATCAGCCTAATTCCGTAGTGCATAAAAAATGCTATACACATTTCTATAGCTTTAATTCAGTGTGTTCACATCACTTGGTTAATATTAATGAACCTGGCAGTTTCCAAAATCAAGGGACTTTGAAGTTTCTTTTAACACCTGGGTGAATAAAACTGCTGAAGGATAAAAAATGCAGTCTACTTAAGAGCCTTTTCAAGAAAAGAATGAATTATAATAGGTAGTTTGAACTTCAAAAAGAGGACCTTCATGTATTTGCCTATATTAGGCAAGGTACAAAGATTTAATGTCATTTTGGCTAACAGAAGTTAAACCATGTTATTCTCTATCAAGTGTTCTTGTAAGGCTTGAAGAATCAGGCTTAGTTGGTGCAGTTCTAGTCAACAGGTTTATTGAAACTACAAGGTCACAATGATTTCTCTAACTGCCCATCAAGCATCTGCACTCCCCAGATAATGCTAATGGTCTTCATGATGGTACACATTTGATGTTTGTACCTGCATAGTGACTCCAAGCTGATCCTCCTCTTAACCCCTAGCTCTGCTCTTCCTTCTCCCATAGTTCTATTTTAATAAATTGTACTTGTCTTTCACTACAACTTTACAATTTACAGCAAGCTCAGGAAAAGTGAATCACATATTTTACTGCATTTCTGAAAGTGAAGCTTTAACACCAAAAATAAACAAAAATCAATCTCAGAAGAGCCAGAGATATGCATGATATAGAATAGGAGATTCACCTGTAATCTAAGGCAGAAAGAAGAAAAAAACAATGGAAGTTACTTCTCTGTTGTTGTGTATAGGATTATTTGGTGAATTATTGTGAAGTCAGTAGAGGTTGATTTGGAGGTAATCCCCAATATGATTTTACAGCTTTCTTTTTGTACTTATATAGGATCAGATGCCTTCTTTAAATTCCCTACTCAAGAAAGAAAATGTCCAACAATTTCATTGCTTTAAAGTAACTGTTGCTTCCACCTCTGCACAAAAGGCATTTGTTACATGATTGTAAAATAATATGTTTGAAGGCAGCTGATGCCAGAAAGAAAGAGAACACCGCAAGCAGGAAAAGTCAAGATGAAAAAAAGCACTTCCTTTGCTGTTGCAAGAAAAAAAGAATGGAGTCTTAAAATAAGACACAAAGAAATATAAGATTTATTAAACTTATATTGTTTGATATATTGTTTGAATTGCTTTGATGGGAACCTATCTAGGGATACTGAACCCATAGAATTATAAATAGAACTTACATCCTGTTACATTATGAATAATAATATAATGTAACTTACATTATGAACTTATAAATAGAACTTAACAGACTTATATTATGAACTTATATTACATTATCATGATTCTTAATTTCAAAGATTGCTGATTTCTAGAGAAGATCTTCTCTAGATTTTCTTTCCTCCTGTAGAGAAAAAGAGAGCAGAAGTTAGAGATGCGGCAATAAATATATCTACTGATAGCATTTTCCAGTTTATTACCTGAACATAGATGCTTTTGTGTTCTGAAAGTCTAACAAGGCTAGACAAACTGAAGGGCCTTAATAAGACTCTTAACCTAATTTCCTGGGGACTTTTGCCCTAATTTCAGAACCATTTCCAAAAATACTATCCTTATATGGCTACCTCATGAACCTTATGAATATCTAATCTCTTCCTTGCTAAATGGATTATTTCTGTGCTTTGTTTTCAACATTGTCCTGATGTTTTTATTAAAAACATTATTGATCCTGATAACTGTTCAGTAGGCAGTGAAAAATTACATTGCAAATAGCTATAAGTACTCCCAAACTGATCAGTATTCATTTAATGCCAGTGTGTATTTGAAGGGCTAATTTAATAGGGTTTTCAGTCTGGAAATAAGAAGGCATAGTTGCCCATGGTATATTGTCTTATTACACTTTACAAAAACTGCCCCATCAATCCTGGGCTAATTGAGCACCCAGGCAATGTATTTACTTAGAGTAATACTTAGTATATTTTAGAGTATAAAATATACTCTATAAAATATACTAAGTAATTGGAGTAACTACTTAGTATATTTTAGAGTATAAAATATACTCTACGCAGATGATACCTAGAATCTGACTCTAGGGATAAATGAGAAAAAGATACAAGGTCTTTGACAGTCAGATGCACATACTATAAATGAGCACTGTCATAGCCATTATTCTTTGTAAGCCACCCAGAGTTGCCTTATTGGGAGATGGATGGCATATAAATTTCATAAATTAAATAAAGAGCCATAAAAGGTAAAGGTAAAGTTTCCCCTTTCAGTCACTCTGGGGGGGTGCTCATCTGTTTTGAAGCCAAGGAGCAGCATTGTCCAAAGGAACATGGAACACTATTACTTTCCCACCAACTTCAGTGGTACCTCTTTATCTGTTTGCATTTTTCATGCTTTCAAACTGGTAGGTTGGCAGGAGTTGGGGCAAATAATGGGAATTCACCCCATTACCCGGCACCTGGGTCTCAAACTTGGGCTGCTAACCTTCCGACTGACAAGCCCAGCACCTTAACCACCACACCCCATTATACTAATTCATACATCAGTAATTTTCCAAGATTTTTGACACTGTGTCTAAAACCTACCAATTATAATTTAGGATATAATATAGTACTAACTTTATTGTTATTGATGGCCAGAGTACCATTACAAGCAAAATATGTGATCACAGTAATGCAGGTGGTGAAATGTAGTCTGCATTACTTACATCGGTAGTCCCTGACTTATGACCATTTGTTTAACAACTATTCAAAATTACAATGGCACTGAAAAAATTACTTGTGTCCAATCCATGCATTTTTTACTCTCATAATATCCCTGCAGTCACTTGATCCAAATTCAGGTGCATGGCAACTGGCATGTATTTACGATGGCTGCAGCATCCTGGGTTCATGTGATCATCATTTGCAAACTTCCCAGAAGGGTCTGACAAGCAAAGTTAATAAGGGAAGCTGAATTTTGTGTGAATGCACACGAAGAAGTTTGCAAAATCCAGTGCAACTCACTTAATGACCACATATATTTGCCACAGAAGTTCCAGTCCCAATTATGGTCATAAGTCAAGGACTACTTGTATAGTGTTAAAGGTGTTAAAGTTTTCCTTCATTTGAACATGGAAAACTGCGCATGGTAGAAGACCCTCCTAGTAACAGTAGAACTTTTACCTGATAGCAGATAAGTTATGAGGAGAAGTTGAATTATTTCATGTAACAGATGTGAATATGACATTGCATCATATCCTGCAGCATCTTAACTCCCCAAGGACTTATGCACAAGCCCTTTTTGTGGACTTCAGCAAAATACCATCATTCCTGCCATTCTTCACTACAAACTGATCCAGCTCATGTTCCTGCCCACACTTGTAAGTGGATGACCAGCTTCCTGACAGACAAGAAACAACAGATGAGACTAGGAAAAAGTTATATCCAGTACTTGGCAATCAGTACTGGCCCTCTTCAGGACTGTGTGCAATCTCCACTACTTTTTTCCTCTTCACCAATGACTGCATCTCTGGGGAGCCATCTGTAATAAAATTCTGAAGCTTGTGGATCACACAACAGTCATTGGACTCATTAAAAATGGTGATGAGTATACAAATAGATGGGAGGTTGAACAGCTGGCTCTGTGGTGCAGTCAAAACAACCTAGAGCTGAATATTCCCAAAACTGTGGAGATGACAATGGTTTTTAGGAAAAGTCCTCCTAATTCATTCCCTCTTACCATATTCAGCAACACAGTATCAGCAGTACAGACCTTCATGTTTCTCGGCTCTATGATCTCCCAAGACTTGAAATGGATGGTTAAGATTAGCACTATTATTAAGAAGGCACAACAGAGGACACTTTTTCTGCATCAGCTTAAGAAGTTCAACCTGCCACAAGAGCTG
>JANHZU010011064.1:112977-126228 GCA_032468055.1 Acrochordus granulatus | reverse complement strand
AAAATTTTTCCCCACTTTTCTTTGCTTATATTATGTTGAGCTAATTGTGCATTCTCCACATATTTTATGACGTGATCAAATATTTCTAAGGATAAAATTAATCTCAGCTGTTGGAATTTTTGTCTCTATTTGTCTTTCAAAGCATCAATTGCAAAATTAATTTTTTTATCCTTTCATAGAGAAGTCGAATCTGTGCTTTACAATAGGATGTTTTATGTTCTGTATACTCTTACTGTTGAATTTAAGTGTAAGCTGTTGGGAATAAGTCCTTGTTTTTGCATCTTAGGGTGACACATGAGTCAGATGAGTCCTGTAGTCTGCCAGCTTTCCAGAAATCTTTTCATTTGCCTGTACCATTCTAAGGGTGTTCTCCCCAAAATGTGTAGCCAAATATCTATGTAAATTTACATTAATCCAGGTTATGTCTTGTAGAAAAATTGCAAAAAAAAATCTTGCACACCAAATTTAAAAAGGCTACTGGATTTTTATTTTTAGATGTTACAGAGAAACATTTAAACTCCCATCCAGGAGTCTTCTTCAGTCTCATATAAAAAGAAAAATGGTATAGGATATATGAACACATTTCCCAAAAGGGAGGGCAGGAAACTGTGAAACCCAATACCCTTGTTCCCATGTAACAAGCTCAAAAACAGGAGGTTTGCAGAAAAGATGTTTACTGATTCTTATGATGTAATTTATAATGCAAAGATTTTTCTGATGTAACGTCACTGTTCATAGGTATATCCACAGAGGTGGCAGTCAAAGCAATGAGGAAAAGATTTCTACATGACAGCACATTAGCATGAAGGCTAAACTAAGCCCTGACCATATTTGCTTTCTTTTAGATCTCTGACTGACAAGCACTTATTTCAAATTCAATAACTTTTTATTACAGATAGAAATGAGGCTGTGCAATGGGGTCTCCTTTATCTCCTATTGTAGGTAATCTTTACATGGAAGAATTTGAATTCAAATTTTTGAGCCCTTTCACTGGTTGCCCCCACCTACCCACAGGTTTAGATTGATGGATGGTACCTGGGTTAAAATCAAATCACATGAATTGGAGGCATTCACAATCATATCAATGCCATTACAGAAATATACATTTCACATGTGAAGATGTAAAGATTTTTTTTTGCCATACACATCAAAGAAAACAGGAGCATGGATATTATAGGAAATCTACACAGAGATATCAACATTTATCCTTTGATTCCCACCACCTTTTGAAGTATAAATTGGGAATTGAAATATAAATCAGGATAGAGGAACCAACTGGTTTTTGAGAGGGATAAAAGAAAGCATATACATGAAGATATTCAATCCAATAGGTAACAAGGGGGGAGGGGAAAGATTTAAATTGCTGCCTGTTTACCACTTCACTTTGGCACATATGCAATATAGACCTTTGGCTAGAGCAGAGGTGATAAGACTGAAAACTTTAGATACCTGTCTAATCTTTACTGCCAATCACCTGTTTTTTGAGCTTGTTACATAAGAACCAGAGTATTGGGTTTCACATTTTCCTGCCCCCTCCCTTTTGGGAAATGTGTTCATATATTCCGTATCATTTTTATTTTTATATGAGACTGAAGAAGACTCCTGGATGGGAGTTGAAACATTTCTCTGTAACATCTGAAAATAAAATCTAGTAGCCTTTTTAAATTTAGTATGCAAGATTTTTTTGCAATTTTGCTACATCTGCCAACCAGGCATTATTCAATTATCTACATTATCTATTAATTAAATAATGCCTGGTTGGCAGATGTAGCAAAATTGAAAAGATAAAAACTATCTACATTATCTATTAAGATAGTGCAAGCAAGCCAACAGGACCAAAACTGATTTCTTGGGGGGAGAGATGATGTTTCAAAAGGATAGCAAAACCACCCCAGCAAAAAAGGCGGTTATTCTAGATCCTGCCTCCAACAATCTTTAGCTGATGGTATACTGAGCATTCCCCTTCTTCTACATTGGGTAGACAATTGGAGAGAAACTGTAATTCCATAATTAACCCAGTTCCAAGCCATGGAAGGTTTTAAGGTAACAACCAACACCTTAATTTTGTTTTTTAAGGGGTAATATCTATTTAAAAATTAGCAGAGTCACTAATTAGTGTCCCTGTGATGCATACTATCTCATTCTAGTGAATAGATATTCTGTCTTCAAATAATTGGTGACATAAATACATAATAAAAACAGGAGACATGTTTGGGTCATAACATTGGGTAAGGTGAACAGGGGATCATGAATGTAGATCTAATGGTGATGACTCTTATCTTTGAAACAAAGAAGTAACTTGATTATCCTTCTGAAAACAGATACAAAAATAATGATTTGTAATTTTAAAATGATCAGTGTCCAAGATGAGCTGATAGTGTATTGAAAGTGAATTAAAATTTCTGACTATTTTTCAAATATTGATTTTCACAAAAGCAACTATATATTTCTTAAAAAAGAAACAAGAATAAAATATTTAACAAGGTTTTCTCCTGCCATATTACTGATCTCACTGAGAAACATGTTTGCATTTGCTTATTTTTTTAAAATCTTGCTTATGTAACAGAATCTTAATTGGCAGGCATGTTGCCAATTAGGAAGCTAATGTACCGGAAGAGAATGATCAAAGAGCCTACTATTTGCTCAATAAGAACCTGTTGAGTTAAAAAGAACAATCACTTTCACATATCTTCCCATTTTTCTGCACTGAAAACCTTTACTGATGACTGTAATATTATGATGTCACAACAGCCTTTAAAAAACAGCATGATAACCTCAGTTTGCTCCATAAATGTCTTCACTTGGTATATTTTAATGCTATCCTCCATCAAAATGATCCACTGGACACCCTTCACACAATTCCGGCTGAAATCAGTTCTATATTGGCCTTTTGTTATTGAAGTAGCCATATTGGCAGACAGGATTGAATGTGACTATTTTCCTGGAACAGTCATAATAAAATGACCATCTTTTTATGCTTGGACCAGTTTGGATCATTAGCCAAACCTGAATTTCCTTTTCTTAAAAGAGAAATTATATTTCTAAGGCTACTGCCACAAAGACAGATAGCTAAGTGTTTTCTCTTCAACTCCTTTTTCATTCCACACAAATCCTTGACTACTCTTTTTCTAAAAAACCAATAGCTCAAAAAATTATCATTATAGTATAGCATAGTATACAGTATGATATGTTCTTTAAAAAATAGCCAAGCTCAAAGTTTTGAAAATAATGATGTGATGGATTGTTTCTATTAAGGAAGAGGTGGTATGATGGACTACAGTGAAGTGGCAGTTTATTCATTCATTTCTCAAATTTGGAAAGTGCCCTTCTCACTCTCAGAGTGACAGTGAGTAACAGACAGTTTTCCAGGAAAAAAATGGGTACATTCCAAGGACAGGGAAAGACAAGAGACTACAGAACCTTGGAAAAGATCAAAGAAAGAAGAAGAGATTTAGGATAGTCACTGCCTGGAATCTCCCAGGATACATCCATTCGGATAGCATAGTATAAATTTAGTCTGGCAAGATTCTGTCTACATGGTATGAACAAATATTTTTTTTTTAGAATAAAACAAACCTTGAAAGAATAAAACAAATAAACTTTGGCTGGAATGTTCTATGTTGTTCTTGGGTGGGGCCTGACAACATTTTGCTGGTACTTGGAAATAAAAGTCTCAGAAATTCATAGTATTAACTTTATTTGGTGGCTGAGAGATTGGAAATTAGACTCTTGTTTGGTTCAGAACTAAGGTAAGCTAATCCTTGATATCTACAGAGAAATGGCTTAGTTTAGTCTGTTCTCATTTGTGCCAAAGGAAACTCAGTCTAAGTAAAGGAAGGGAAGTGAGGGGTATATGAAAATGGGAACGCAATGGGAAAATAATATAGAGTTTTGAACTAAACATTGAAAATTATTCTAGATATATAGAGAAAGTGTTGCTATTTATTTATTTGTCCTTCATCTAAGGTATATCACTGAAGCAGTTTAGCTGTTAGATATATATATTAGGTCCAAGAATTTTTTTTAGCTCTTTAGATATATTATTTATATTTCTGTAAAGTATGAAAGCTAAAATCTGAATCTCAATTTGTGTAAGAAAAACAACTGGAAACAAAGCATAGTCTGAATCAGAGATATTATGGATTTCTACCATATTAAATTACTACCAGCTGAAGCTTCTAAACATTATCTCCCTCCCTCCCTTCTTTCCTGTTGACATTTTCTCTTGCACTATTGTATAAGCTTTTTGCCATGTTATAATCCTTAGCAATAGCAAGCTGCTAAGAAATACTTCTACTTTTTGTCTATTTTTCTTTTACATTTTTTCTCCTTTAAGTATATTTTTTTCAGAAATTTGTTCCATATATCTCATCAATTCATTCTCATTAATAGCAGGATGCATTTCTTCATTTGCCTGATCTAGATTAGATGAATCATGTCAGAAGTTCAACCACTATACATATCTGACAGCATGCTGCCTAACACCTTTTCTCTTGCTTGCTTTTTCCCTAGTTATAATCTTAACTGAAAAATATCATTATAAATGGTGCCATTTTCACCTTCACCATATTTTATGCATTTTTCACCTTGTATTTTTTAGCTTGTTCTCTCATACATTCAGGGTATATTTTACTAGTTGAACATATTTTCTTTCTTTCCAGAAAAAAAAAACAGAATAATCTACCAGGAATGGCATTCTTCCAAAAATGGCAGCCTAATTAACCTAATTAATATGCTAGTTAGCATACTGGAGAATAGACATCACTACATGACTTGCATGAAGACATTCCCAGATTTAAAATTCTCAAATTAAAACTAAAACAGTGTTCTAAGATTCTGAAAATCTGGTTAGTTTTGACAAGATTTTACTCTAAAAAAGGTATGCTGCCTTCTCCAAAGTAGCTTATAGCATTTTATCATGTATTAAATATTTTATAGTAAAACACCAATTAAAATATATCAAGTATCTACTATAAAAGCATCATCTGCAGACACTGATTAAAAACTTTTGTTGTGCAAATTAAGGTACTGGTATATTTTTTGGGACTTAACTTACACATGAAACATAGCAGAGCACAAACATCATTCAAAATTCTCCACAAGATTTGTGAAAAAGAAATGGGATGAGAATTCAGAAGAGAAAGATGAAGGTGTCTAGCAATTTCTCAAGGGGTAGATGCCATCTGAATGCTAACATGAGCTCTGATATTTATACCGAGAAAGTTCCATAGCAGGAATTCTCTTTATGTCTTCCATTAAATTTAATGGGAAGTTGGACTGGTGATCAAGATGATTGTCATCCTAGTGAAGGCAAGATGGAAGACCTTGGTTCTTAAAACAATAATAACACTTTGAGATATTTCTATTTCCCTAAAGCATTCCTCTGAGAAAAAAACATTAGAGCATTTTAATCAGAATAAAGGGTTCTATACAAAAGAAAATTCTTGACAGTTTTGAGTTAAATCACTATTAAAGAGCATTTATTCATTTGTACAACCCAAGCATTTCTGGTGAGAAATGTCATAGAAAGGTATATAAACTGTATAATGAGGATCCATCAAGTTAACATGAAATAATCATTTGCAAATAAACAAAAACTTTTAACTGCCAAGCAATAACAGAAGGAAATAAAAGAAAAAATGCATTTAAGTATTTTATTAGGAACTGCCCCACTCATTTTGTATCACATGTAGACCACTTAATCTGTAGAAAGCAATTCTATTAGAGTGTTTTCTCAACCTCAGCAGCCACCATGCACATATTTTCTCCTTTCTCATGTTGGCTGGGCAATTCTGGGAGCTGAAATCCACACATCTTAAAGTTGCCAAGGTTGAGAAATGCTGCTTTAAAGAACATAATGAGGCTGGAGAAAACTTGTGTGACTGAACTCAAATCAGAATTGCAGATGAATTCTTCTCTGTCTTTCTTTATAGGGAAGAAGGTTCTATAAAGTCCTGCCTATCTTCCATCTAGAATTTCCTGAACAAATGTTTCTCCTTCATGCATGTATTGGGTCTTACTGTACTTTCACTGGTTCTCCTTCTTATATATTTCCCCAGTTGGTTGTCTAACTTAGTAGGATACTAGGTTGGGAAATTCTGGGAGTTGAAGTTTACACATCTTAAAAATTGCTCAGGTTGTGAAACACTGTTCTAGGCCCAAAGGTGGTTTGGGTAAGTTCTTTCAGACAATGAGCACTTGTCCAAGAACCTTGACATCAAGCTATCTGTAATGTGTCTGCTATTTTTAGTTCTTGCCTTCTAGTCACTCTTTTCTCAGAATTTCTTTTGTAAATTCTTTTTGCCTGAGATTTTACAATCAAGCTTTCTCAGCATATTCCTTTCATCTCTAACTGATAATGAATTAGCTTTAGATTTAGAATGTTAGATAAAATATACATTGCTAATCTGGTTTTCACCCAAATGTAGTTCTTCTTAAAACAGCTATAAAGTGCAAACAGCTGTTTGTAAGCAAAAAACTTTGCTCCTTTTAGTTTCTGTTTCTCCAATAGATCTTCTTTATATTGTTTAGTACAAAATCTTTCCAATAACTCAGTTTTATTCACTTCAGTTCAGAATTAATTAGTATTTCAAATGGTCATCCAGCTCCAGTTTTATAACTCCCAGAGATCAGCCAGTAACACTTAGAATCTCTTCAATATTACATTTTCCTAACTCCAAAAATAAGCTCATAAATAATTGGATTAAGCCTCAAGTAGGTAAGCTGTTAAAAAGGTACAGAATTCCTTCAGTTGAGCTTGATTTCTTCTGATTGAGTTTTTTGGGTAGTAATATGGAAGTGGGTTTTTTGGGCAGTAATATGGAAGTGGGTTGTTATTGCTTTTTGGGGGGGCAGTAATATGGAAGTGGGTTGTCATTGCTTTTTTCTGAAATGATGTTTATCTCTATTTTGTAGTATAGCTTTGAATTTTATCGGGGTTTTCCATTCAAGGACTAACCAAGTTTGAGGCTGCTTAATTTTTCATAATCAGCCAAGGCTTAACATACCTAATTTTATCGGAAACAAATTTCCCAAACTTCTGAAACAAAACAAAAACAAGCTGAAGATTTCAACTCCAACTACTCAAGAGAACTGTTATTGTCATAATTATTGCTTCCCTTGAAACACAGTCCCATATAGTTAGATGATATAGGTGTAGAAGTAGATGTTGTAGATGTATGTTGTGTTTGTTTCATTTTTATGTGTCCCTTTTCCTTCTCTTTCTGTTTGACAATCTATCTACAATGTCCTACACTTACTAAGTTTTGGGAATAAGTAGTGGTATGAGGAAAATCAGTTTTCAGATAAATGAAACAGTTTAAGACAAATTGAGGCCTAAATACTATGCCTTAGCAACATCCACTGCAACTCCTGAATTTCAAGATGTAAATGTTCCTTCTTCACTCAGACTATTGTTCTCCATAAATAGCAGAAGAGCAGGAAATAACCTGAAATCCATTACATTATTATGAATATGTATTACTTATGCATATGTCTGTCTGTCTCATTTTTACCTTTTTTCTGAAATGTACAAATATGAGTGCAAGGGTCTCTCACTATTCTTTTGGAGAAGACCCCCCACCAGTATGTACTATTTAATAAACATTCAGTGACCCTTGATTATTTGCTTTGGGTCTTGCAGTTTGATTCCACAGTGGATTATACAAATATGGTCATGTGACAAAAGCTAAAACTTTCAGACAATAAAATTCTTTCCAAGTATATATTTAGTACATGGAATCTGACAACTGGACAATGTAAATGTAATGGATTTCAGGTTACTTCCTGCCCTTCTGCTATTTATGAAGAACAATTGTCTTAGTGAAGAAGGAACATTTACATCTTGAAATTCAGGAGTTGCAGTGGATGTTGCAAAGGCATATTATTTAGGCCTCAATTTGTCTTAAACTGTTTCATTTATCCATGCTCTTGCTATGGTCAAAAGACCGATACTGGAAAGAGTAATGTACATCCCATTTCACTCAAAGGACTGAGGACCTGATAGCACTTGCCACTTATGAGCTTATAGATGTAGACCTCTTATAGATGTAGACTTCTACGGACAAGTATAATGATATTTATACAAAATTCAACAGGTTAAAAATGATAGTTATATGAGCAATTTAGAAATGCTAATTTTATGTGTGTGTGGCTAATTTTATGTGCATGAGAGAGAGAGAATATCTATGAATATTTTTTTTAAATAATGACAATGCCTGGCTTTCAAAGGTACTTGCTGAAGAAACAGTAACAAGAGTCTATAAAAGCACCAAATGATCTGTGAGCCAGTGCTTTCATCTTTTAGCAGGTTGGCTTTGGGATCTGTTTCTGCAAAACTCACCTTTGTTAAGGGCAAATGAATCTAAGGCTGGATGATACACTAGGTTTCTCCCTATGTTCTGTTCCCAACAGCCTGCAGAGAACTTGGTGCATGACTTAGAAGCACTCTGGGAAATCTGAAAGGGCTTTAATTCTTACATCATATAACTGATATTGTGCAAAATGCTGCTCTTCCACAAAATTCACTTGTGCAGTCTGACAAGCTCAGCAATTCCTTTTTTTCTGAAATAGTTTGTGTTGGGAAACTGAAGGGTGATGCATAAGCTTCTGTGACTTTACTGAAGTTCTAGTTTAAGTCTTTTCCTATGATTCATTTTATGTGAAAGAAAGACTCTAGGGGAATTTATTTTGTTTTTACCATTAACACAGTCTAGCAAAATGACCAAAAGAAAATGCCTTCAAAAGGATAAAGTTCTTCAGATTCTTTCATGGAGAGACAATTTGAATGCCAAGTATAAGTAGACTTGATAGGCTTCCTTTCAGTATAAAAATGTAAAATAACTATATTATAAAGTTAGTGTTCAAACTAAATGAAAACCAACAAAATAAGTTGGTGTCTAGTAAAAAGAAAATAGTTTGTTACTAGACAAAACTTAATTGAACTTAATTGGAACATATCATTGCACTCCTTATTTGTTCTAGAAAGATGACATACAGGGAGAATTGGTTGGAATTCCATCTGGAAGATTTGCCAATCAATCAGCTGAGCATCACATTCTGATTTTGGATTAAAAAAAATAGACTTTCAGGAACTTAATTTCACCACTCTATAAATTACTTTTAAAATATCTCATCAGTCATCTTATTACTAGAATTAATATTCTTAGATGAAAATATATCATGTTATAAAAGGAAAAAGTGCCCTCAAGTAAAGTTGAATTTAAGATACTGTATAGATAGATTGTCATAGTTTTCTTGGCCCAAAAGAAGTGTCTTGCAATTTCATCCTTCTGGGATTTTTTTTTTTTTTTAGTTCCCAGGTTCTTATAATACTAGGATTTCCTGGAGCTTTCCTGTTTAACTTGTTTCATCCACTATATCGTTTTTGAATTCAGCCAAAGTCTGTTGGGGATTGACCACTACTGAGATATTAATTAATTTACTTAAGAACATTTATATGGCCTCCCAATTCATTCTCAGGGACTCTGAGCAGCTTACAAAATAAAACCCTAATATAAAACCCCATTCCTCCCCCCAGTGACAACAATCAATCCATCTGTTTGATTGGCTTTGTTTCACTCTGGGGTCTCCAGGCCTGTTGGCAAAACCATGTTTTCAGGGCCTTGCAAAAGAGTATTAATTATCTCTTCAGGCATGATGTTCCATAGAGAGGGCACCACTATACAGAAGACTTCGTCCTACTAGGCGGACCTCTTTAGGAGAGGTGACCTGCAGCATTCCTTGCTTCCCTGCTCTAGTGGCTCAGGTAGCTACAATCAGGAGGAGGCAATCCTTCAGATAAATTGGTCCCAAGCCATGTAGGACTTTAAAGGTAACAATAAGCACCTAGAATTGGAGCCAGAAGCAGATTGGCAGCCAATGCAGCTCCTGCAAAAGAGGAGACACATGTGCAAGCCTAGGTTTGCACAAAAGCATGTAGGCCACTGCATTTTGAACCAATTGAAGCTTCTGGATACTTCTCAAGGACAGCCCCATGTAGTACTCATTGCAAAAGTTATGCTGGGAGGTATCTAGGCATGAGTAAACTCTGAGCAGGGATTGTGATCCATGAAAGGGCATAACTGATATTCAACATGCGGTTGCACAAAGTCCTTCCTGGCCATGACTACCACCTGTTCTTTGAGAAGGAGTCATGAGTCCAGCAGAATTTCCAGATTATGTAATAGGTCTGTCTGGGACAGTGCTACCCCATCAAAGACCAAAGATGGCAATTGTCCCTGAATGAAAGAACCACAAACCCAGAGCCATTCTGTCTTGTCAGGGTTCAGTTTCAGCCCATTGCTCTTCATCCAGCCCTTAACAGCCTCCAGGCACTGTGAGAAGAAGTTCAAAGCATCACTTCATTCACCTTAGGCCAAGACTTATAGTTGGGTGTCATCAACTTATTGATAGTATCTCAGCTCATGGTGGCAGATGATCTCACCCATTGGCTTCATGTAGATGTTAAACAGAAGTGGAGAAAGTACTGAACCTTGTGGGACCCCATGAAAGAGAGGATGAGGTCCGGACTCTCACTTTCTATCAATACTGACTGAGAGTGACCAGAGGAAGGAAGTGAACCAGGAGATCAAACTCCCAAAAATGCTCCAGAAGATACCACGGTCAGTGGTATCAAAAGCTACTGAGAGGGCATGTACAGCAAGGATGGATATACTACCCCCATCTTGCTCTTGCCAGAGATCATTAAAAAGTGTGACCAATGCTGTATATCCAGGCCTGTACCCTGACTGGAAACAGTCCAGATACTCCATTTCATCTAGGAACCTCTGGAGCTGCAGCACAACCACCTTCTCAACAACCTTCCCCAGAACTTTAAAACTCTGTTGGGTCAAACTTGGCTCTTGGTAAATACATCCATGTAATTCTCTTGATACAAATATAGTGGTGGTTAGCTACTGCTTTAATGCTTAAGGATTAATTATACAAGGGATTTATATATTGAGAACATGAAAAGGATTACCAAGCAATTAAAAATAAAAAAAAATCAGTGTTATCTGTGTTCTTCACTTGAACTACAGTTTTGACCTGGATGCTCCTAAAAATAAAATCAAAGTATTAATTATCATTTTACTGCATAAATATTTTTTTATTTGTCATATTTCTTTTCTTGATAATTCTAAAAGGATATGAGACACTGATTTTGAAAGCTAAAAGAATATTTCAATCTAACAACTAGATTATGACCACATTACTTTTCTCAAAAAGAAAAAAAAAGTATCAAAACATAGTGACTAAATAATAGATATTATTTATTTATTCAGTTTGTCCATGTTCTCCACATCAAGTACCTGAGAACACACAGAACTGTTTTCTGGAAGCAATATATTTTGGAGACCCAAGTTAATCTCCTTGCTCACTCGCCAAAGTGAGTGAGTCAGCTGGAGTCCTTGTTTTGATAGATCTATATATGCATACCTGCCCAGCCACACATTCACACCCCATCATGCTACTTCCTGACTCAGATTAATTTAGCCTTTATGACCCTCCATCCTCCCCTGCAGTCCGTTATCACCTTTAGCATTTGCTTTCTCAGTGGTTGCCATGCAGAATCCAAAGCACAAAAAAATTGTGCAATTTCAGATGTTTTTTGTTGCTGCAATTAACATTTATTCAGCCACCCTTCTCTGTTGAAAGCCAATCTGAAGTTTCAATAAGATTGTTGCGTTTTCAAAGTTGACCTTGTGCCACTTTGGAGCATTCTCTATTTGTTCATGTTGGGTGAGCAGGTGAGCACGTGAAGATGTATAAAAACAAGTACTCCAGATCTTCTGTGTTAGATCACATTTTTACAAGTGAGCAAGGATATTCTTTTGTCTCCAGGTACTTCCATGTCCACTTTCCAGACTTTTTGTCTTTCTTATCAACAGTTGTTCAGTTAGGAGAGTTATGGGGCAGATGCCTATCTGGTTGAATTGTGAAGTCCCAGAGCAATTTAGCTTCTTTATTTTCAATTACTTTCTCTACTTTATGGCCCTACCAGTTCTTGCTTGCAGGTAGATGGTATTTCTTGCAGATCTTATTGTTACTGTCAATTAATTTTCAACAAATTATCTCAGAGCATCTACTAATATAAATAGTTTTAAAGTCCACTTGGCAATAGTAGTATGGAACTGCTACGATGTAAGCTTCTCCCCTGCTATTACAATAACTTTTTTTTTTTGCAATTTGCCAGAAACCCTAAGCAAGAACAGTTTTGTTTTGCAATGCTGTTGTTGAAAACAATTTATTGTTGACTTCTATTCTATGGCTTGTATTTTACATGGAACATTAGGAAATGGATGATAGATGCAAATGCCAACTAACATTATTGCACTGGGGGAGCTGCAGAGACAGAAACTAGGTTTAAACAGGAATCATAAACTTTCATTATCATTCGAAGCTTAGCTATCTTTCAGTTAGAAGTTCTCAATTCCCATTTTAGAAACCAAAGATGCAATCTACATTATGAAGATAAACAAAAGTTCAGCATAATCTCACACATAATATATCTATGAGAACAATTTTCAGAGATAACCTGCAATTAAAATGTCTTCATGATAAAGAGATGTTAAAGAAAAAATTCAAAGCTGCAATAATTAGATAATTACATAACAACTGATGCATCCCTGGGGGTATTGCTGAAAATTATGTGCCAAAATGAACATTTTTCTTTTATTCAGTTGGTGCATAACTCATGGAATATTCATTCTTTTAAAAACTTCAGGTAATCTAAGAATTACAAATTAAACATGTTTTTACAGCCAAGTACAACTAGAAAATAATAAAGAAAACTACTAGAAAAAGAGCTAAAGAAAATTGTTAATAAAGTAAAATAAAACCAAACCCATCCCAGAATATATAATGTCTAATATATTTCATCAAAAGACCCATTTGCTTATTAGATGGAGCTTAGCCTGGAGAACTGAAAGTTTAAATTGCAAGAAAATGAGTAATAGGCTGAGATGGGAAAATGAAGCTATGAATGCATAATTCAGCTCAAATCTCAGATTATATCTGGTAAGCAATCTTCACTGAACAGTATATGCCATTTCTTTCAAAAGAGAAGATAATTTTGTGAAATATATATGCATTTAGAGAGGGTAGAATGCAACTTTAAGCATTTATACTACTACATATTTCCTAGACTGTATAATATATAATTTTTGAACAATTTTCCTAATCAATAGTCAGTTTCTTTTTCTAATTTGAACACTTGTGCACATTAATTGTTAGGAAAACTACATGACAGTA
>JANHZU010011064.1:90876-101425 GCA_032468055.1 Acrochordus granulatus | reverse complement strand
GTAAAAACCATGAATTTATCAATATTATGCTTCCATACACTGCAAAAAAAAAGCATGGGGAAGAATGTGGATTTGATATCATTCTGAATATTCACAAAATTTTACAAGAATTGAGATTTTTCTTCTTTCTTTTTCTGTCAACAATGATTGCACTTTATCCTTCTAAAGAAATGAAAGAAAAACTTTTTTGCAAAACCTTTCTGTAAAGATTGTACATAAACTCAAAGGTTGCTACTGAGTGAATGTATCTTAAATTTGCTGGACAGCACACAGTAAGCTTTGTCCTCAACAGCTGTCAAGAAACAAGCCAAAAATTGTCCTTGCAACAGGATTTAAATCGTTTTTTTAAAAAATGACCAAAAGTTGAGTTTAAATGAGTTCAGTTTATCACCAGAATAATTTGCTAGTGGGCAAAACATTTTTAATGTGTAAGACCTACAGTTCTGATAGATAGATGATAGATAGATAGATAGATAGATAGATAGATAGATAGATAGATAGATAGATAGATGATAGATAGAAAAGGCAGAAGTTTTATTTGGATCTTTTCCCAAAAATATGAGAATGAAACCAAACGCCACCTGAACCCACTTACATAAAAAAAAACGCCTTTATTAACTTGGCCAAAACTTTGAATTGTTTTGATTTTCTGGACAACAATTTGGAAACAATGGGCCACCTACTTCTGGGAGGTGTTTTCAACTTTCCAGTCTTGCCCAGTCCAGTTTCCTTTCCAGATATTAATTAGACCCAATCCTGGTCAGTTTTCATACTCATTAGGACACCTATTCAAAGCAGAATAAATAAAAAATGCCACTCAGAGAAGGAAAAACATTTTTATTACTTCTGCATTAGATCTCAATAATTAATTTAAATTATAGTGAACCTCAAAGATTCAACATATTTAATACTTATATAGCATGGCTAATTGCACATAAAATGAGTATAAGCCAATTGTTCAGTTCTCTGATCACTGTTGCTCCTCCATGTGCCCAGTTAAAATGGGCTGACACAGCTGACACCTTTCTGTGCCCATCCCTAAGTCCTAACCATCTGCCACATACCATTCCTTTTTTTGCACTCCCATTTGTTTGAATGTGAATTAAGCCAAATAATCATTCCCAAATTTGGAAGAGCCCTAACTCTGGCAAAATTTAATGACCTTTCAAGAGCTATTTCTGAGGGGAAGTTATGTGAATCTCATTTGAGGATTTTGTCCTTGTGAAGAAGTTCCTGAAATTTTCAACCAGGTTTTGCCATATTGCCTTTATTGTAAAGATGCACTCTTGTAGCTAATAGCTCCCCATCTAGTCGTAAGATCTGTTTTATTTACAGTTGTTACCATACAATAAATGATTTTATTTCTTTGAATGTCACAAAGTTTTGCTGTTTGGAAAGTACACTCTACTTTCCATATATATGGCAGTAATTTCCAGTATGGATTACAATACATCCAATGAATGCAGACTGATTTTAAATATAGACAAGTTTGACTGTTATAAAACATGGCCACAATAGACTTTATAAGATGTTATTAAAATAACATATTCATCTTTTCTACCCTTCCTGGCTTCCAGTCTATTAATGGAGTCTTTGGATTTCAGCAGCATATAAATTTAATAAATAAATAGACCAAATACGAATTATTTTTTAATAAATTGAGTATATAATGTTCTACATAGCTTGGTACTCTATTATGAATAGTTTTTCTTATTTAAGACATGGAAGAGGGGGGTGAACAAAGTAATGACTAGTAAAAAAAAGTAACAGTAAAGTAACAGTAAAGCCAAATCTAGCAGTGAGTTCTAGTTAAAATCTCATGGATGCGATGGACTAATTTTCAGGAGTTGCAGTTATCACACCTCAGATCAAGAAAGGCTAATCAAAATATAGATTTACATAGCATTTATTTCCAATTATAGCCTTCTTTAACAACAATGTACATTGGAGCCAGACAATGTAGGTTCTATTAATATAATTGTAATGAACAAACATAAATGAACCGTTTAGGGGAAAGTCTACCATAAGTTGAGAAAATGTTTGTCAAAAACTAGAACTCTCATTAGAGTAGGAATGCTAATAGGGCTTTTAACATGCATGCATTTATTTGCTTTCTAAAATACACCTGCTGTGTTCTACACAGCCTCGTGTAGAATCCACATAAATGTGTATTTGCAAGAGAAATAAGTCACAATAAGGCTGTCTAGTTTTGGGACTTTCATTCACCATATCTCCATATGGTGGGATTCGTAGAATTAATCTAATTGGAAAGGCATGGTGATAATAAATTAGGGAGGATATAAAGGAAGGGGAAATGATTGCTAATGTGGTAAAATACAAGGCTGATGATGTCATTGTTCATGAGAAATGATAAAGTTTCTTCATCCTTTCTTGGATGTACCTGCTGTGCTATTTAACACTATCAGTCTCTTCATCCATCTCTCTGTCTGTCTGTCTTGTCAGTTTATTTTGAAAAACGTAGGCAGGGCTGTTACCTAGCCAGCAGATACTATGAATTAGTAGTTAACTAAGCATTTTCTAAGACTTTTCGAAGAATTCCATCCACCCAGAGTGTCTTCAGGCCTCTAGTCAGCTATTGGCTATTCAGTATTTCTGGGCAGTAGGTCCTGGGAAATCCTGGCCACACACAGATGAAGTTGGACTGAAGTTTTGACTTCAGGTCATTTTATTTCTCACATTTTTCCTCTTAATGCTGGAGACTCCCAAGTCTCTGTCTGCCTCCACTACCTTGGATTACAAGTACTTGTCACCTTTGGGACACACAGCCAAGCAAGAATAAAAAGCACAGAAGCTATTCTGCTGCTACCATTGCTTCCACTTTCATCAACAATCACATTAAAATAACCAGAAAATCAGATTTTCTGAAAGTGTCTTTAGCCAGAATCACTGAAGGAAAGTGTTAGATTACAGAACCTTAGAAACTAAAGAGGAGTATACTGTATTTTAGTCCCACTTTTATCAGGGAGCATGTTCAAGCAGGTCCTCTTTGATGGTTCTTTGCCTCTTTCAAATTTTCTCTTGACTTAAGGAGGAGCTGGTTAACTATGTGATGTGAATGGAATATCCATTAGTTCTTCATTGGTACTGTTTTGCAAACAACCAGGCTCAAAGAATTCCATACTTGATAGAGAACTGCATAGCGCTCCCTTCTTCCTCTGACCCAGCCTACTTTGGGTCAATAATAAGCCAGTTATTGCTTTATTTAGATATCAGAAGGTAGGCATTATGATCCCCTCTTGAAATTATAATTATGATGTACTTTTTTAAGCAGCTTACACTAAACCATCAGGGGCCACCAGATTTCTCTTCTTTTCATAAAGTCATCAATGTAAGCCTTTCTTTGAAAACCTTGGGTTATGTTCCTTTAATACTAGGCCAATTTTGTTTTACAAAAAAAAAGTCCAGTGCTTTTCCAGACTTTTTATAAAAAAAAAATCTTAATTGATCTTCTTATGATCTTTTAAAAAAAGTTTCGATATCTTAAAAGATTAGTTGTATCACTATGGCTTTCTACTGAGTGGCAGTAGTTTGTTGGTGCCAGTTGTTGTGGTGGTGATACTACATTACTAAATTGCTTATTGTTTGCTTTCTTGTTCCCCATTCCTTGGGTAATGACTGGTTTGTAATTTATAACTGGATTGAACCATGATAATGCCTACTGTACAGTACTTTGCACAATATGTAATGAACTAAATTTTCAATAGATACTTCCATTGAATGCACAATAGAGAATCTGACAAACATAACTGAGAGAACATCATTTCAAAGGGCATGAATATCCCCAAAACCTTAAAGAATATGAGCATTTTCTAATGGGATTATCAGCCTCATTCTACCAATTTGTCATTCATGGAAATTCATGAAAGAAGGCAACTTTAAGAACTCTCAGGGTAGTTAATTATGTACCTTAGGAGCTGTACTAATGAAAGAAATCCATTGACGTTGAAAAATGTCAGCGATATTCATTTTAACTGGGCACACGGAGGAGCAACAGTGATCACAGAACTGAACAATTGGCTTATACTCATTTTATGTGCAATTAGCCATGCTATATAAGTATTATATAGAACAGCATTGGAAAAAAATAGTTTATATATTGTTTTGGCTCCAAAAGCCATGGGTCATCCATTAGTTCAGCTTATGAAAAACATTATGAAGTACAGCTGCATAATTGAAAAAAAAATCCATGTGTACCACAAGGTCACAGCATCTCGTTTTTTTCAAATTATTTTGAAGAGAGTGTAACAAGTTGAAATATTTTGTTCACAGATAGGGAAATCATTATGAAGACAAAGATGTCAAGATTTTAAGCACTTTCTTTTTAATTAAAAAAATTATGAGTACTCTAAATAGCAGCACAGTTCCATTGAGCCACCCCTCAGCATGTTTTACTTCTGAATAATATTCAAGTTGAAGAAAAAAGGAGAAAGACATTTTGCCATTTTGTAAAACCATTTCCAGAGACACTGTTATTTATAATACAGGAAAATCAAGGTTTGGAACTTGATTAGAAGGAAAATATTAAGCCACAATCATCTAGAATAACTTAGGGCTAAGGTACCAAATTCATCTCTCAATAACATTCTTCACAAATTTAATTTAGGGAATCTTTCTGTGTTCTTTCAGAAATCGCCAAACTGCAGTCTTCATCATCATCAACCAGAAGCCCAATTTAAAGCAATGGATGGATTTAATAATTGATTTTTGTCATATTTTTGTGCTACTGTGTACCAGAATTAATGCGGAGCAGCAGTTCCTCACCTTGGTCTCCAGAAAAGAGTCATGAGAGGAAAGCAGCAACAGAAAAAAGAGTGGGAATGCCATCCTGTTTAAAGTATCCTCACAGAAATCATAGTGTTACAAGGGACCATTTAGACCATCAATTCAATGCAGTATTACAAACTAAAATATTCCAGTTAGCTATCTAGCTTCCTGTGGAACACATCCAGTGAAGAAAGCTTACTATCTCACAAGATATTTGGTTCCATTGTTCAATTGGTCTAAAGATGAGGAAGATGGTCTCAACTTGACTCCAGCCCCAAAGTTACAATCTGAATCTTCCGTCCTGAAAACGAAAGTCTGTGTCTTGTGCTTTGGAGAATCTTTTGTTATGTAATGTCTTTCAGATATAAAGAATGTCATCATATCGCTATCTATCTATCTTCTTTTGTGAAATTAAATATGTCTAGTTCTTTCAGCCTCTCTTTAATTGTTTAATCTTTTGCTCCATAATCATCCTCATTGCTCCTCTCTGAACATGTTCCAATTTCTCTGAATCCTCTGTAGCCTAACTAGACACAGAACTCAAGTGTGGTTTGACCAGAACAGAAAAAAGTAGAATGATGACTTTTCATGATTTGTGGGAGGAAAGCTGTGTTAATATAAGGTGTGGGAAAAAATAGTCTGGTAACATCCCATGCATTTGATGAAGCAAACTGCACCTCATGAACATGTATGCCTTTTAATCAAATCCACTAGTCAGAAAAAAATGTTACCAAACTTCTAAATTTTTCTCATAATATGTAAGTTACATTTTTTGCTGAAATATGTTGAGACACTTTGGTGGTTCAGTTGTGGAGCACTCTAGATGAAGCAGTTGAAGCACAGCCATGGAGCCATATGGGGCCAAGTCCACCTCTCCTTCTCCTTTTAGATATCTTAGTAACTTTTGATACCATTGACCATAGTATCTTCTTTGTTATTTTATGGGCTTGAGGATAGGAGATACTGTTTTGCATTAGTTCAGTTACCTTCTCAGTAGACAGTTATTTCAACTTCTAAAAATCTTTACGCATTGGCATCTGGGTACCTGCAGGACTGCTGTACATTCTAGAATAAATTTGAGAAGGGGGCAATTGCTTCTACCTTTCCATTCCTAAAAGAAAAGGGAGCTGAAGCCAGGAAGTATCAATTGTCAGTTGCAAGTCTCTAGAACAATCTCCCTACAGAGATAAGTGTGGCACAATCCCTGATTGCATTCAAATAGACAATGAAAACCATCTTCAGTCCATGTCCTGGACACCATTCTACCATGTTTTAAATTGCATTTTTGTCATGTAAGCTTCTGAGAGTTGAATTAATTACAACAGGATATATAGTACATGCAATAAATCAATCAATCCTCCTGTTCATGCAATCTAAAAATGCATTTGCTTTCTCTGTGGCCATGTCATTTTTTTGGCTCATATTCAATTTGCGCTCAACAAATATGGCAAGTTGTTTTTTGCAAGTATTCCTCATCCTAATTCCTAATAGTTGTGTATTTAACTTTTGCTTCCCAAGTGAAGAATATTTTGCATAAACACAATTAAATTTCTAAAATATCAGCCCATTTCTCCAATTTTAAATTTTATTTCTGCTTTCTAGAATTGTTATTTTCATTCATTGTTATTTTCATATAATTTACAATTAATGGAAATATTGAAGAGTAATGGACCTAGGATTGATTCTCATAGTCTCCTACTTAACATCTCTCTCCAGTTAGATGCAGAATAAATGATTAGCAATTTGACTATGATTTTTCATCCAGTTGGGGATCAACTTAATTATCATGCTATTTAGCCAGCTTTAATTAGTCTTATAAATGCTTTTCTAAAATCAAAGTATATCATGTCTGCAGCATTCTCACAATCTAAACATATATTCTCTCCTGATCCTTTATATTTTTTTCTCATTCATCAACTTTATTATATTACTTTCTTAGAATTATATACAGTACTCAGAGTCTGCACTAAAATGTACTACAACCACATAAGTTGCCCATACAAACTTTTGAAGTTACATGACCTTTAAGCTTTAGTTTCTTTTCTTTTGTCCCAATCTCTCACCATAAGTACAAGAAGACTTTTGGAACATTAATGGAAATACATTGCAATGCCGTAAAGTACTTCCTGCATCAGTTCAAGAAGTTCAACCTGTCTCAAGAGCTGCTTGATACAGTTCTACAGAGGAATCATCGACTCTGTCCTTTGTTCATCTACAACTGTCTGGTTTGGTGCAGCAATCATGAAAGGCAAGTACAGACTCTAATGAACAGTCAGGACTGAAGAAAGAATAATTGCAGATAACCTGCCCTCCATGGAGGACCTCTATATTGAGAAGGTCAAGAGAAGGGCAGAGAAGATATCTGCAAATCCCTCTCAGTCTGGACATAATTTGTTTAAACCCCTTCCCTCTGGATGGCATGATAAGGTATTACATACCAAAACAACCAGACAAGGGGACAGTTTTTCCCCTGTGCCATCATTCAGCTGAATACCTGATTCATGTTATACGACAGGACACAAAGTGCAAAGAATTCTAAATTAACCTAGAAGTACTGTCTAAGGTATAAACATACTTATCAATATGTTGTGGTTGTATTAGAGTCAAATTGTTTGTGTGGGCCAATAAATATCTGAATCTAAAGATCTTGGAGAAGCCAAGAATGGCATACCACTGACATAAGGATAATGCAATATACAGTAGATATCAAAGTCTTCTGGCCAGAAGTTCTAGTCCAGAGGATGGACAGTTCTAAATCTATTCTTACTGCAATTTTACCAAGGTAGAAAAAGTCCAATCAATATATGGACTCCCTTTCAGTGGTATAATGCACACCTAATTTAGCACTAACATAGGAAAACCTAATTAAAGTACAGGATAAATCCTATGCAGGTTGATAATTAATCCTGTTGTTCTCTCTGCTTATTTCTTAGTAAGTTTAAGATTATAAAATAAGTCATCCTTCCCCAGTTAAAGATCCTTTAAATATATTGACCTCATTTCCCAGGATTTTTAGCAATAGCCATGCTCTTTGATTTTATTTTAATTGCTAAACAAACATGAAAGAAGAGGAAGAGAGTTCCCTCATTTCAAAAATTGGCATCATAATTTGTAGTATTCCCATCACTGGTACAAAATTAATTAAAATTCATTAATATCAAACTTGTCAGCCAGTATTAATGGAGGTAGATAGTATTTTAAAAACATTTACAAGTAAAAGTAGATGAAGGAAATATTTTACCCAAGATTCCATTAGCCACATCATAACATAGCTATTCTATTATAGCAGAAGTATCAATAGAACAGGGTACAGTTGTAGATGACTGAGGTTAACATTTGAAAGTGTCATTCTACCAATTTTGTGGTTGAATTCATTCTTGGTGCTAAGCCATCACATAGATTGTTTGGGTTTTGGTTCAGTAGACTACATGAATACAATCACTGTAAAACACACTGAGCATGTTGAATGAATCCAACTATTTGGGTTTATTCAATAAATCATGCTTAAGCAACCATCTCTTAGAACAAAGCATAAACATTACTTTGACTGTTCAGACAGCTTAGTCTGACCCATACATTTAAAATATATTTAAAAAGCAAATCACGTGAGATGGTCAGTGTAGAAATTTAACAAATAAATAAAATACCATTTCTAGATGCTTTTCCATGATACAAATGGAAAGACATATTGCCATATGAAAGTTAGAATAGGATCTTGAAAGCGCTGTGGGCTATATTTTGATATATAAAGTTTTTTTAATATAGATTATTACCATGCCCTCTCTGGTAGTATAACCCAGAAGAACTGCATTATTTTATAAAATATATAAATTAGCTTTAAATAGTTTTATAGTACTTACAGGATATAAAACTCAGAAGAACCTTTTAAATACTCTAATCATAAATGTTTGGACATTAACTATCACTTGAGTACACCTTACAATAAATGTAATATTCCTTATCTATATTAACTAATGTGTCATTATGTACCACTATGATGTATTTTCCTTAAATATTGCTGTAATTTCAGGCTCAATTTCCTAAAAGTATGGAAAGAAGGAACATTCACTGACAATAGTCAGAGAAGAGATTCACTGGTATAAATTATTTGACTCCATAAATATAACACTGAAAATGGAGCAATTATAATGGAAGAAAGTCATATTTTTTCCTGCATAAATGCAATAAAAGGCAAATTATAAAACCATTCCCTAGCTATCCACACTCCATTACTGCCTACATTTATGAGAAGGACATATAAAAATAATTTCATCTGTTCTGCTTCTGCTCATAAAAACCCTGATGATATGTAATATATAACGGTTTTATTTGAGAAGAGGCATATTTTGGCATATTTCTGGCATTCCTCCTTAAAAAAGAGTCACACTGATTTATACCCTCTGAGAAGCGTTCCTAAGTACCTGTTAAAATGATTTTAAATACACGTTAGGTTATCTGCAGGCATGTGGCATAAATGTACAAAATGGGAACATTTTAATAAGAATCTAAAATATTGAGAAAGAAAGGTATAAAACATATCATACATTTCAAAGAGTGGAGAAGAATGGAATAGTTAAGAAAATCAGGATGTGCATGAACTGAAGCAATACTCCTTTAAAATGTTTTGTGATTTTCCATACATAAAACAAGATAAAAAAACCTTAATTCTGCATGTGCTTTGAATTACCCTGAATGCTACAGAAAATATTCTGCAGTTGTTGAAAAGTCTTCATCAGTTTATTTCAGAGGAACTTTTTCTGAAAATAAACAAGGATGCCTTACTATTAATCTTTATTTCTGAATGAAAACCTATAAAAACCACTCAACCTTTGCTGTCTAACAAAAATATATACCTCCTTTTCTTCAATGGAAAATACTCCAGGTACATTTCAAAGAACCATATGTCCATCTGTCTTTTTGCTTTCCATAATGAAAATGAAGAATAAAATCACAGCATAACATTTTACTTTGTAGCCCAAAAATTAAAAATAAATAAACATTGCTTGGTAATTTTACATCACAAAAAAGGTATGAGGAAAGAATGTTGGAGTGTACTGTGATTGATAATAATAAAAAAGAAACATGAGACTGCAATTCAGTTTTTATTAGCTTGCTTCAATCAATCAATACTGAATCTGATGTATTATAGATTAGCATCACCTTGGAATTCTAAGGACTAGGAACTAAAGTCTTAATACAATTTTTATTATCCACAGAGAACATTTCATCCAGTGCCACAGACTCATGTAGCTTAAAACAAAAATCATTTGAAGGTGAACCATAGAAGGTCTTAAGTCAACTAATATTTAGGCAGGCAATACCAATTTCTATCCTGAAACATGAGGCCCCTTCACAGCAACAGCAACAAAATAGTCCTTGGTCTGCTCCTCTGCATTCTATTTATGTTTCTTCTCTTTTTTTGTCACCCCAAGGCAGACTCAATTATCATCCATGTTCTTCCCCTGTTTAAGTCCTCATTTGAGAATAAGGCAATGCCACAAGAACCACTGGCTCCAGGTTCTGCTAGAACTCTTTTATGTTATGCTGAAGAAATTATGGAAACAGGCTTGAGAAATGTGCCTGTTCTTTAAGGACAGAATGAAAAGTCTTCGAATTTTGGCAGCATACAAATTTAATAAATAAATAAAATGTCTGGTTCAATGACAATGGAATTAAATTTGCTGTTGGAAAGAAGCAAACAAAAGAAAGTTCAAAAATAGATTGATCAAGCAAGGAGGTGTGGGGAAAGGGCAGGGCAAGGCGG
>JANHZU010011064.1:24209-35359 GCA_032468055.1 Acrochordus granulatus | reverse complement strand
CTTTTCCCTCAGCAACATCTCACAGTACAGCACATGGACAATAATGGAGTAAACTGCACGTAGCAGCATCAGCAGAACTCTTGTGCAGTTGCTGCCTGAACGGGAAATACAGAGCATGCTGACTGATGATGTGTAAGTTATCACGCAAGGTTTGCTTGTCTTGTGAGTTGCTGCTCGTCTAGTGGAATAAATTTTATTAATTTTTTTGCTCGTCTTGTGAAAATCTTGTCTTTTGAGGTGCTCGTCTTCATAGGTTCCACTGTACAAAGAAGGGTTTGAAAGTCCAACAAGAGTTAAAAAACACTCAGAGCTACTTAGGAAGGAAAATCAGTATGAAAAGTAAAGTGATAGATTATTTATTTACTTTCCTTATGGTTTATAGCTGGAGAAAACAATCTACAACTAAGATTTACATGCAACCCTCAGTCCTAATTCCATTTGTAAGTGACCAATTCAAGACACTGGTAGAAAATATGTAGAAGAAGGATTCCCCACCTCATAAACAAAGGGGTTGGTGAGTTCCATTTCACTAGATAAGTTCAAGCAGAGGTAAGCTAATCTAAGTGGAAAACAATTGCACCATGTGGCATGAAGCCTCTGAGTGAGATCATTTACTACCATGGGATAAGTACATCAGTATGCTGATGAAACTCAACTTTATATTTCCATCCCTGGTGTCCCAAGTGATGCTGTCACTGCTCTCTCATGGTGTATGGAGGCTGTGGGGGTCTGAATGAGGGACAATATGTTTTGGCTGAATCCTAAGGACTTTAACATCCTTAATTCTGGATAGGTTGCACTGCACCAGACAGATTTGGTGTGCAATTTGAGGGTCCTCATGGACTCTTGACTTTTGCTCAAGGAGCATGTAGCAGGCTGACCAGGAAAGCCTTTGCACAACTGAGTCCCCAGGCTCAGTCACTCAAACCCTGGTCATCTCACACCTGGACTATTGCAACAGGTACTAAATGGGACTACCCTTGAAGAGCATTTGGAAGTTATAGTTGGCACAGAATGCAGCCATGTGGACGGTTCTTGGAACCCCTAGGGTGGCCTTTGCTACACTCTGTTGTGAAAGTTGCACTGGGTGCCATTTTGCTTCCAGGTCCAGTTCAACGTGTTGGCTTTAAAGCCCTTCATGGCATGGATCTTGATTATGTGAGGAACCTTTTCATCACAATAGTATCAGCCTGCCTCAACTGTGACAGCAGAATGGGCAGGTTGTGCAGCTAGTTGGTAAAGGAATTCCAGCTGGTGGAGTCCAGGAAAAAAGCTTTTCTCTTGTGGTTCCCACCCTCTGGAACATCTTGCCTCCAGAGGTGAGATCCACACCCATCCTTTTGGTCTTCAAAAGGGGCTGAAGATCTGGCTCTACCAGTTGGCCTGGGGCCTTAATGGAGATGTATCATTCTGGAGGTGATTAATGGACTAAAATAATATCCCATCTGTTCTTTGTGTGTATCTTGCTCCCTTTCTTGCCATCTTAGTGGATTTTTAGTCAATTTAGTGTTAGTATTTATTGTTTTATTTTGTTTTTCTAGATTATAAGCCATTTAGAAGCAATGGATAGTTTGATAAGATTCTAAGATTCTAACTGGCTGCCAGAAATCTAGTGAAAGAGTATTTGATACTGCAACATTACCCTCATTTCCCACTTTTTCCCTGTTAGCCTAAAGCTAAGACTAGCTCCAGGCATATTCTAAAGTGGAACATTTGGCCAACTGAAGGAGACAAAAATCATTCCCATTTTCTAAGTTCATATTAGCCAAGTCATTTGGAGACATAACATCATATAAATGCTACCTCTGGAACTTAAACTTTATGATTTATTATTTAAATAATCATAGAATTATTTGTGGTCTTTTTCTAGAATGTCAATACAGTCAGTCCCTTCACTTCATCAAAAGAACCGTTGTCAACATAGGTTTAGGCAATTAATGAAGGTTATTAATTCTGATGAAGTTTAAAGAAGAATTGAGCCTTCCTCAAGGGAATCCAGGTGAGATTGTGTAATTCTTCACAACCCTTCAAGATTGTTAGTAAGGAGAGAGAGGAATAGTTTCCTCTTTGTCCTTGCTTTCAAAAGAAGAATAAGCTAGTCAACATTACAAAAAATAAATCAGAAATTCTCTAATTATATTAATAAACATTAACACATTCTTTAAAAGACAACTTACAAAAATTGTTAAAGGCTTGCTGACCCTGGTAGAATTTTCCATAAAATGATTTCCAAGTTTTACTATAATCAAAGTAAAATCTGATATTGGATACAATCCCACATAAAATAATATAACTTTCCTGGGAGATACAAGCCCTTTTATTATTGCTATATTTGGAGCAGTATCTGTTATGAAAAGTGCACTGACATTTCTCTAATATATTAAATTTTTCTTGTGTGATAAATTGATTAGGGATGTAAAAGATCTGTGTTGTAATATAAACTTATCCTTACTTCCTTTCTCATGCAGCCCACAGGAATAACTTTGCTTCTTTTTACATAAAGTACTGTTCATTATTCTCATAGTAGATGCCATAGAGAATCTAATAGTCCTGAATGACAGCATACAATCTTATGTAAGACATCTTTTGTTGTTCTGGGGGTAATATAAAATCTCAAATTTGCTTCCATGCTTTCCTTTTTATGTGTGGGTTGATGTTCCTGGACAGACACCTGATGTAGGTAAACTTCATTGTACACTCTACATTGTTCAGTAATATCAAATCAAATTTTATGTCAATAGTGCAATTCAATTGTTACATAATAGAAGAAATACAAACAAAATAAAATTCATATTATACATTGCAGGGTCATGACTGTACTTAATGTGCATCTTATGGCCAACTTACTTGAGTTTTTCACATTGGAGCTGATTCACACCTACATTATTGGCTTATTAATTGGTGACAGAAGCAAATAATGATTGGCATGTATGAACACATTGTTTCAAGCTAACTACAAAATCATAACACCTAAGTTATAATGCTTCTTAATAGAGGCAGCATGCTGCCTTGTTTCAGCTACCAAGAGTATAATAATCAGATATAAAGAAAACTGAGTGATTTTTTTATCAAGAAAAACTGTCACCCTTTGTTAGATTTAAGGTAAGGAAGAATAAAAGATCATATTCTCTAGCTTTGGGTTGAACTGTGGATTCCTTAGTGCTATCTGAGCTTGGTTGTTTGCAGATTTGTTTCCTTACCCAGCTAGATAATATCATCAGAAACTAGAAGGGTAATGTAATCTCTGCAAGCAAACAGCCAAGCTCAGAGAGTACCAGGGACACCCAAAGTATTTTCTCTCAAGGAAGAAAATGTATAGCCAACAATACCTAATGGATCTGCATAGTACTGTTAGTATAATCTATATTTTTTCTCTGTTATGTTACATGCAAAGTCAGGTGACCTGTAGTGGGTGGAGAAAACAGGCCCCACTAACCAAGTGCTCCATTACCAAAATAACAATCCAGCTTTCCACAAGAAGAGCTATGTAGGAACATTATTTAGATAAGTACAAATGCATTGCAAAAACCTGGAACACCAGAAAAAGGAAACAGACTATTATACAACATCTTCCAGAAAATGGGTACCTTCACAACTTTACTAAAATGTGCCTGAGTGCTAAAACCACAAAAACCACTACAACACAAGCTATGAAAAGGATAGAACTACATTCAACAAAAACATCTCAGAAAACAAACAATAGACTTACAACCACATGGCATCATCATAGCACACAAACCAACCAAAACTCTCCAAAACATCTTAAATAAAACAAAAACCTAGTAACCCAAGAGGAAAAACAGGAGACACCTACAGCATACATTGTAAGAACTGAAACAGCCACTGTATAGGACGAACAGGCAGAAGATCTTGCAGATCGCATCCATGAACACCAATCAGGAATCACTTGCAGATCGCATCCATGAACACCAATCAGCAGTCAGAAAACATGATGAAAACTTCCTAATTTCACAATACAGGGACAGACTGAATCACAGTTTCAGCTGGGAAACTATGAGCATCCTAGAATAAGCTAAATCCAAAAACACTAGGCAATTCCTGGGAGCTTGGCATTCATTCAATTCATCAATTTTTGATGCTAAAACATAGAGATAAACCACATTTATACACCATTAAAAAGAGACAATAAAAAAGCTAAGAAGGAAAGAAAAAGACCAGAACACATCAGTTCCAGCAGCCTACACTCAATATACTCAAATAAGGAGGAATGAACACCACAGAAGCAAGCAGAAAACAATATCCTAATTAAGGAACTACCAAGGGGAAAACCACACTCCCACTAACACAGGCAGGGCAAGCTACTGTACTGTATTTATAAAGGGAACAAACTACACGCTAGCTTTGATTATGTTACCTGATGAAACGTCTGCAAGCAAATAACCAAGCTCAGAGAGCACTAAGAATAATACTAGTTCTGAAAGCTAGCCATATTTTATTCAAGGGTCGCTTCCCTCTCTCTTACCACTTTCAGGTATATCACTGGTAAAGACAGATACTTTTCTCTCACTTAATCAGGTTGCCCTATATTAGTGATGGAGAACATGCTGCCCTGTTTCTAGCATCCATAACCATAAATAATTATGAGAAATGATGGAAGATGCAGTTCTACAGTGTCTTGAAAACCATAGGCATTCTGGCCTTCTACATACTCATGATTATCTGAGCTATATTACTGAGTTTTGTAAGGCCGTAGACAATCATTTGAAGGTTGGTCAAAACAAGTTGACTCCCAGCTTCCTAATTAAAATCCATAGACTGAGTGTTTTTTTGAAAGCAAAAATGGAATCATCACATGGCTTTTGCAGATAGTTGCAAGAACTCACTTGACTCATTGTAAAAAATTAAAATATAATAAATGTGGTTTCTTCATGTCTACTCTTTAAGAGCTGTGACAGGAATTGATTTCATAGTTATATCAAGAAAAATGAGCTTCTGTATAACCACACTTATGCTCTGGAATTGCATATAGCAGTAAGGATTTCATATTTTTTCAGCTGCTCTTTCGTTAATAAGATCAAAACTTCCTTTTTATTAAAAGACATTTTTCCCACATGCATCATAAATTTGAGAAGATGCAATTCCCCGCCTTGTTCTGCTTTAAAATATGTGTAGTTATTTTGAATATGTATATGTATATATGTATTCACACACACATAAATACTGTATATGCATTCCTATTTTTAGCCTTTTTTTGTTCTTTTGTTGTATTTTAATATTTTAAATTTTATATGGATGACCACTTTATATATCATATTTATATGCCACCCATCTCATGATTAGCAATTTGGGAAGCTTACAATGCCACAAATAATTACATAAAACAGTTGAAACATTAAAAGGATTAAGACATTAAGCAACCAGTATTTGTTGAGTTAAGAACAAGTGAACAAGAGCTAATGCATAAACAGTCAGAGGTGGGATTTTCTGTTAATCCACAAACCACCTCCAAGATTGCATTCCCCACCGGGACCCCAGGTGAGTTGACACAGCCAAGTTTTCACATTCTTATGGAAGAACAAAAGGGTGTTGTAAATTCTCCTAAGAAAACATATACGGTACAATAGGGGATAAATCAAGTAAAAAGCACTTAATTTTATAAAAGGTTTATCTGTCACTTACAAGAAAATAATTCTAAATATTTTTACCAACTACTCCCTGGAGCCAACTTGTTTGAACCTCTTCCATCTATGTTCTGCCGTAGGTGCAACAAGGTATTGCATGCAAAACTACCAGACACAAGAACAATTCCCCCCCATGCTATCATTCAAATGAATACTTGACCAATGCTGTATGATCATGCTATAAGATAGATAAAGCAGAAGGTAGAGAATTCTAATTAACTCAAAAGTTTTTCTAATGTGTAAATTAGACAAGTTAATTCCACACTTTATAACACTTCCTTCTATTTATTGCACACTTACTGAATAACTAATATTATCATGCATTATCTTACTGTTGTTTATTGACGTTGAAGTATACTTAGAGCTGCTTGAATGTCTAATACCTTGCATGTCTAACCATGCTTGGCCAATAAAGTATCTGAGTATCTGCATATTCATACTTTAACATATCTAAAAATTATTTGTACACAGCATGACTCTGCAACTTTAGATATTTTGTTGTTCAGTCGCTCAGTCATTTTCTACACTTTGTGATCCCATGGACCGCAGCACACCAGGCCTCCCTGTCCTCCATTGCCTACCAGAGTCTGTCCAAATCCACACCCATCACATCCACAATGTGATCTAACCATCTCATTCTCTGTCATCCCCTTCTTTTGCTTTCGATCTTTCCAGAATTATGGTATTTTCTAATGAGTCCTCTCTTCGCATTATGTGGCCAAAGTATTTGAGCTTCATCTCCAATTTTCTTGAACAGATCTCTAGTCTATCCCAGTCTATTGTTTTTTTCTCTAATTTTTGTATTGTTCATTTAAGAAGGCCTTATCTCTCCTTGCTATTCTCTGGAAAACTGCATTCAGTTGGATATATCCTTACCTTTCTCTTTTTCCTTTTACTTTCTTCCTTTCCTCAGCTATTTGTAAAGCCTCATCAGATAGCCACTTTGCTTTCTTGCATTTAATTTTCTTTGGGATAGTTTTAGTAGCTACTTCTTATATAATGTCATGCACCTCCATCCATAGTTCTTCAGGAACTCTGTCTACCAGATCTAATCCCTTAAATGTATTCTTCACCTCCACTGAATATTTATAAGAAATATCGTTGAGATCATACCTGAATGGCCTAGTGGTTTTCTCTGCTTTCTTTAATTTCAGCCTAAATTTTGCAATAAGAAGCTCATGATCTGAGCCACAGTCAGTTCTAGGTCTTGTTTTTACTGATTCTATAGAGCTTCTCCATCTTTGGCTGCAAAGAATATAATCAGATTTAAGTATTGACCATCTGGTGATGTCTTTGTGTAGAGTCACCTCTTGGATTGTTGAAAAATTGGATTTCTTATGACCAGTGTATTCTCTTGACAAAATTATGTTAACCTTTGCCCTGCCTCATTTTGTATTCCAAGGCCAAACTTGCCTATTATTCCAATTATCTGACTTCCTATTTTAACATTCCAATCTCCAATGATAAAAAGGACAACCTTTTTTGGTGTGAGTTCTAGAAGGTGTTGTAAGCATTCACAGAACCAATCAACTTCAGCTACTTCAGTATCAGTGGTTGGAGTAGAGACTTGGATTACTTTAATGTTGAATGTTTATGTTGAATGGTTTGCCTTGGATTTTAACCAAGATCATTCTGTCATGTTGGAGATTGTATCCCAGAACTGCTTTTCCCACTCTTTTATTGACTATGATGGCTCCTCCATTTCTTCTCAGGGATTCTTGTCCACAGTAGTAGATGTAGTGGTCATCTGAATTAAATTCTCCCATTCCTGTCCGTTTTAGTTCACTGATTCCCAAAATATCAATGTTCAATCTTGCTATCTCATGTTTGACCACATCCAGCTTATCTTGATTCATCGTTCTAACTTTCCAGGTTTCTATGTAATATTGTTCTTTACAGCATTGGACTTTCCTTTCATCTCCAGACACATGCACAGTTGAGTATCCTTTCAGCTTGGCCCAGCCACTTCATCTTTCTGGAGCTACTTGTAATTTCCCTCAGTAGCATATTGAACACCTTCCAACCTGAGGGATCATCTTTTGTCATCATATATATTTAGCTGCTGTTACTGTTTATGGTAATGCTGTTACTGTTTATGCTGTTACTGTTTTCTTGTTAAGGATACAGGAGTGTGTTGCCATTTCCTTCTCCAGTGGAATCATGTATCCCACTTTTCATCAGATCTCCAGGAACTCCAACATTTAGTGCAGTCCTTCACCTGGGCAATGACCAAGCCAGTACGGTTTTCTGTAAATTATGCCTCACCATATTTTTATGGGAGGGAGATACTCTCAGTCTGGCTACTCTGGTAAGATCTGCCCAGTATGGTTGAACCTCTAGAATAGCTTTCATCTTCCCTAGAGCACACAAGCACCACAACCACATCAAAGTAGTGCCTCACTGGGGCAAATTTAGAGATAAATAACCTTTAGTCATGCAGTCATGACTCATTGCCAAAATGGATCTCAAATCCAGTATTAGTGAACTTATTGAAACTTACATACATTGAATGAAGTTACATTACTAAAATTTGTAACTCCATAATTTAAAATGATGTCTTTTAAAACATTGCTTCTTTTTATTTCACTGTTCTTTGGCCCCTTTAAAAAATGAGGATTATTTTATTTTTTCGATAGAAGGAAAAATACACCAGGACCCTTGATATATACTTGATGGCTTGGTAAAAGAGTACAAAATGTCAAACCCTTTACTTGATAAAGGCCACAAATGCAGTATGTCACAAAGGAGAAAAATATAACCAACTGAAAATATTTTTTCCCCACTATACTTCAGTACATATCATTTGAGGATTTTGCATTAGGGTACAATGTTCTGCTGAACCTCTGGGCAAATGCCACTTATTTTTCAACCATGTTTTAAAATTTCTGATTTTTTTCAAATTGAAAGCAAGATAAAAATGAAAGGGAATGGAAAAGATGTTATAATAATGCTCTCTATGAATAGCTATAGCCATTGGTTCTACAGATGCCATTAAAGGAGAACCCAGATTATAAAAATATTTATTACTTTTCAATAAAATAAATTATAATGTACAATTAAAAAAACAAAATAAGACAATAACAAAAGACAATTTGTTCAAAAATTCAAAATGCCAAAGCACATATTCACATTTTCACTTCTAAACCTCTATTTCTTCCAGGAATTTAACCTTGCAGACAGTCCAGCAGTCTAAACACTCAAATACATTAGCTGTTGCTCCCACCTCCTTGCCTCAATAAATCTTCCAGAAACTGATAAGCCTTTGAGTAAAGTCCAGAAATATTGTGATTCAGAATGTAATCCAAGCAGAATTGAACCTTAGCATTCCAAAGATAGACCAGAGAAGAAGAAGAAATAGTGATTTAAAAAAAAGCTAAGACCAGGTCGACATCTCTAGATGAAAAGACAGTGTTCTCCTTCTGGCTCTCCAATTTAGAGACACACATTTTAGAAGAATTCCTATTTCTTCTCTCCTCAACAGCTGCAAATTAATCCAAGAACATGTGGGTTGATTCCCAAGAGTCCTTCTTTGTATCCAAAGGGCTATGCTGTCAGGCACCAACCCTGCACAGCTACCAGTTGCCTTTCAGCTCAAGCTCAAATGAGACTGAGTTGTTCATGCCTGGTGGGTGTGTCTGGAATTCCCATTTCTGCTATGGAAAGAAAGTATTGGAATATATTCCTTATTTGTTTTTTTAAGTGACAAAATGTTGAGCCTGCATAGTTTGTCACAGCTTGCAACTTTAGCAAGTACCTCTTTGATACTCTACCTACATCTGAATAGATGTGCATTGTATGCCTCTGTGAGGCAACTAAGTTTCTCCTTGATAGAAGGATTCATACCACAGAAGTGACAAGATTGTTTCTGACAAAGCAAAGAGGCTACATGATTTGTTTCCATAGAGCCCTTTGCATTATTTAAACCAGTGTTTCCCAACCTTGGCAACTTCAAAATGTGTAGATTTCGACCCCCAGAACTCCCCATCTCCAATCTGCATACTTTGAAGTTTCCAAGGTTGAAAAACACTGGTCTAAACCTTCTCTGTGTCATTTGATAAAACCAGGAATCTTCTTTCAGCTTTGGCAAGGACATGTCTTGGAAGACAAAAATAAAATGTGTTCTCTGGTGCAACTCATCAAGACTTGGGGCAAGCTGTGTTGGTGAAGGTAAACAGGATGCCTTCTTCAATATTCTCCAATGTTTTAGATGAGCTGCCTGGAAGAAGTTGAACAATGCTTTCCTCGGCAGCATTGTCAAAGCTTGGTTCTGAGCACCCATGAATCAGAGCAAAATGAAACAACATGGCTGCTGCCCTTTGCTCTTAGAAACAAGGTGGCCACATTGCTTTATGAAACAACTTCAAGGGAATAGTGTGCTCAAAATGTTGTTGAAAAGAAATTCCCCTTCGCAATTTACCAAGTCTGGTACAAAAGACTGTGTAGTTACATGGATTTATGAACAGAAATGAAATATGTTTGTTGTGTAAAAATTGATTTTTTTTGCAGTGTTGGTATTACTACTAATTGTGTGTGTTTTTTCAAGTTGAGAAAATTAGCCAGTGACATCACTGTTGCCCGTAGGACACTTGATGGAGGCTCCTTTCATGTCCCTGTTGTTTTCCCACTGAATGTGGTACCTATTTATCAACTTGCATTTGCATGCTTTTGAACTGCTAGGTTGGTCAGAGCAAGGCAGACAACAGGAGCTTGCCCTGTTATTATGCTCTTGGGGTCTCGAACTGCCGAGCTGCAACTTTCTGGCTGGCAAGCCCATCATCTTAACTGCTTGTGCCACCACACACCCTTTTATGACTCCAAATAAAATAATGACATTTTTTAAAAGGACTTATTTGCATTGGTTTATACTTTACCCCTGAAAATAATGAGATCTTTAAAAAGGATTTATTTGCATTCACTCATACTGTTCCATTCACCATAAAATGGCATATTTAAAAAGGATTTATTTTATTTGCATTCACTCATATTTTTCCAAGATTTGTTCAAAGTTCTGAATGGTATGCAACTGCCATTCTCATACTTGGAGATATAAACTTCCATTTCTGCCATATCTAGGATCCCCCTCCTTCTCCTGAAATCACAATGTACACATATCTGTTTCATTTATGATATACAGGACATGAAATCTGACCTTTGATTCATATTTCAACTTTAGCAGCTTTTCTTCCCCACCTTAAAAATTAAAGGCTTGAAGTGTGGGAATATATGTGTGTGTTGGGAGGTGAATGTCCTCTCTTCTTTGTAGAGTTTTTAATGACTTATTGGTCTTATGCAGTTCCACATAAGTATTCATTCTGGCTCATCTGGCCTGCTAAACAAATTAAGTTGATTACAATATTTCAAATAGTTGCTAGGTGATTTGCTTCCTCCCTCTCTTTATTTTTCCCCCCAGTGAGACACCACCTTGCTGTGGTCGGGGGGCTTGTGTGCTCTGAAGAAGATGAGAGCTCTGCCAGAGGTTCAACCATACTGGACAGGTCTCATCAGAGG
>JANHZU010011064.1:10433-24109 GCA_032468055.1 Acrochordus granulatus | reverse complement strand
GCATGATAAAGGACAAAAATGGTCGGGACCTAACAGAAGCTGAAGAGATTAAGAAGAGATGGCAGGAATACACAGAACTGTTGGAAAAAGGTCCTCAATTTGCTTCTCTTGTTTATTTTTTTACATGTTTTCTCTAGTCTTTCAGGCATTCTTTTATAAAAGATAGCCCAGGTATCATTATGATGAACTTTACTTGGTGGGACAAATTATAACTTTCCATAGTCAGCTTTTGGCACTTGGTGTATTGTCAGGAGACCCACACAGTGTCCTTGGCTGCAAAATGTGAAATCATTAAAAGGCATTGCTGTTTCCTGTGCCACATTCTTCTGGGATTTGTTTTGATAGTGCTCTGTGTGTTCTGAGTCTTTGGTTTCTACCTAAAAACCTTTTCTATATAGATCAAGATTGTACTGAAAGTATGTTGGGCAGCATCTATGTTTAAGATTTTAAATTGTTTTCCTCATGATTTTGGACAAAGTTTTAGCTTTTTTTCTATACACAGGGCAATTTAACTATTTTGAAACCATCTTCTTGGTAGACAACTTTCTTCCACCAAATTTCCTTGTAATATCTTTCATTGATGTGATTTCAAGTGTTGTCATATTTGTTGATGTATGCGGCTATTTCATAAATATATTCCTTAGAGCGATTTTTTAAAATAGTGCTGAAATAATTTTAGAAATTGCTATGAATTTCAGGGTTTCCGAAATATGCCCCCACCATTTCCCTAGCTGATCTTAAAGAAATACAAGATATATCTGTATATGACTTTTAAAAATAAGTATACTTTTCTGCCTTAGTTTTATTCTGCCAAACAGAATTTTCTAAGAGTGGCTTACAACCCTCTAAATTGCATTCGAAAAATCCTTCAAAATGAAGCATTTTGCCTATTGTTAGAATGACAATAAAGTAAGTGCCAGCCATATTGAGAGAGAGAGCTTTGATGGGGCCTAGTTATAATATTTTTTTAAAAAATCATGTCCAATTCTGAAGACTACCTGGATGAGTCCCTGCAATTTTCTAAGTGAAGTTTTTCAAAAGTGGCTTTTTGCTCTTTCAGTAATTCTCCTTCCTAGGGCTGAGAAAAAGTTACTAGCCCAAGATCACCCAGCTGGCTTCATGCCTAAGACAGGACTAGAATTCATGGTCTCTCAACTTTTAGCCTGATGCCTTAACCACTACACCAAATTGGCCTTTGGTTATAACATTGGCAGATCATAATCTAAGGAAAAATAATAATTTGTGATAAATTGTTCTTGACCAAAAATCAAATCAAATTCAGTCATCAGATCACTTGATCCAATCATGAAAATGAACCAAATAATTCCTATCATGAGAATGATGGTGTTATACAAAGGAAATATCAGGTCCTTAACTCCTTCAGAACATTTTTATCTCCTAAAGTATGGTTCTGGGTGTGGGGACTGTTTCACTGTCCCTGGTCCTACCATTTCTCTCAATGGTTCATCTCGTCTTACTGATCTTTAAATTGAACAATCCTACAATGTGGTGTGAAATCAGTTGACTTGCATAACTCTCTGTTTTACTCATAACCGTTCAGTGGGATGGAAGGAAAGAACATAAGAATGGGAAAAATAATTCTAGTTTAGTAATCATGTCAACCAATATCTTGGAGATCACATCAACTATTACAATCTAAATAAGGTCTCTCCTAATAAATTGGTTATCAGATCTTCGAATCTCCAATCAGCAAGTACAATATATAAGATAGGTCAGGACACAAAGCTGTGGAAATCCAACATATATGTAGGGAGCAAGTTGGAAACTGGTTAACTTAATCAGTTGACTATAAATTTAAATTTTGTTTCTATTAGATTCTTCTTTGTTGGTTTTGTTTTTATTTAATTGACAAGACTTTGCTATTTATTCTATGATAGCAGCAAATTGCTTCTCTGTGTTTTCGATTAATCTTCCATGGAATGAACAGAAATGGTAACACAATGTAATTAATCATCCTGACCTTTATTCACAGGAATGATATGGGGAACTTTAAAAACAAAACCTAATCCATTGAAGAAACAAGGAATAAATATTCTTTTCACACCATATCCTACCATGCTCTTCAGTTTGCCAAAGTTTCAATAGACAGAGAAAATTACTATTTTTAACCAATATTTAAAACTTTTGCACAGCAAAAATGTATACCATTTTATTATGCAGATGGATCCTTCAAACATAATAATTATTACCATGTTTCAAATCAAAGTGATTATTTCATTTATTATTTGTTTGAAAGATCCAAATCTTCAACTACTTTTTCACGGTGGTAGGCACAAATAGTAAATAAACAAAGCATAAATAGCAAACTTGAGTGAAATACATTAGAATTAAATTTGTCTGAGTCTGAGAAAAGACAAAAAGCATATTTGACAGGCAGAAATAAAAATAAAGATTTCCTCTATGTGTGAGTGTGTGCCTGTGTTACATCTACATGCTTTTGCCTTATTCTTGATTTCTGGGGTATATCTGAGTAAGTCCATCAATTTTCTTGGAAACATTTTCAGAAATGATTTGCCATTGCTTTTTTGCTGGGGTCGACAGAGAATGAGGGACAGGTTCACAGTTATTTAACTGATTTTGCCCTTAAGGCAGGACTAGAACTCATGGTCTTCTGCTTTTTAGCCTGATGCTTTAACCACTATACCAAACTGGCCTCTCAATAATTTTCTGGTATATAAGCAGATTAAATTAACAGAAATGTTTATATCCTTTGGAAATTCCTAAGAGTTCTGCTGATCTCTACCTACCTTGTCTCTGTAACCTGGAGGAACACCTCTGAAGGTAACTTTAGTACCTGTCTGTAGGAAGCTGATATTCTTTTCCATATATTTTGATCACCCACCAATAGATGAGAATATTTGTAGCTGAAGGTTGAACTGTGAGGTTCTTGGTGCTCTCTGAGCTTGGTTGTTTTCTTGCAGAAATGTCATTGCCCAATTAGGTAATGTCATCAGCTATTGATCACCACCTTTTTTTTCCTCAAATGTTTGTTTTGTAACTAGGTTTTTTAAACTATCCAAAAAAGTTCAGAAATGGAGTGCAAGCCAAAACAATCCTTTCATGCTTTGGACCATATATTAGGAAAAGCTTGTAACTCTGACTACATTGATTCTACAATTATCTCAGTAATCTGGGGAATGGATCATATGCCAAAAATTGAAATAGGAGGAGAATAAAGAGGCAATTATGGTAATGAATTGGCAAATCATAGACAGCAACTCCAGATTTTTGCAAACCAGAAGGCCTCAAAACCAGTAGTGGTACCAAGTCATTGCTCATCGAAGCAAAGTTTGTGACTAATCCAGGAACTATGTTGGAAGCTGCTTATCTTTCCTTTTCATATGAAGGGTTTTTTTTTTCAGAAGTAGGAAATTTTCAACCAAATAAAATTGTTTGGGAGGCAAGGACAACAATAAAGGAAATGAATTACAACTTACCTTGTGCCATTTCAGCATCCTCGTGGAACCATATTCCAAGAAGTAGACATCTGGCTAGGCTGCCTTTTCCTTTAAAAAAAACTTTATATGTATATGAAAGCAGGCTGCATGAAGCTTTTAACATTAAACAATCCTTCCCATACCACTATTTTTACTATCCAACACTATCACCTCTGACCAGAAACAATCCAAACATGAGAATGTGGAAATATTATTTTTTTTCTTCATTCCATCACCAGTCTTTAGTCCTTGAAATTCCAGAAACAGTTTTGATAAGTCAGATGAGACCTGGTGGTGTAAAATGTGGGGGCTTGTTTACATACATGCAGAGAAAAACATCCCAACAACACAAGAGATAGAAGAGAAGTTGCATCAGTGCAACATTCGGGAAGAACAAGAAGATGAAATGAAATGGTCATGGCAGTGTACAGTAAGCCTCTGTAGAATGCATTCAAGATCCACTGGAGAAGGAGAAGAATGGGTGACAGTGCTATTATTTTCTGTCAAAAGAAATGGAGAAAAAAGGGTTAATAAATCATGTGATGGATTATATACCTGCCTATCATAGTTTCACTTCTAAACACCTCCCCAAATAAAGTTTTATCAGCCTATCCTCAACATGTTGTAAAGTCTTAACTTTCTCTCATTTTCAGGAACATTTCTGCACTAGCAATTTACAGCATCACCCAGCCATCACCAAGGTGATAAAAAGCCTGTCTGCTTTTTCATGATTTATCACCACAGGAATTACTAGTGTGGAAATTCTATAAGAAACAAAAACTAAAATATGAAATACATAATCAGGAACACTGTGGATTCTCAGGGTTTCATCTGTGGGCTACAGCTACCACACTGTTTTATTTATGCATACAACATTTAGACCGACACTTATATGCCACATACTTATACAACATGTGGTAGAGTATAATACACAGAAGTAAAAACATCCACAAAAAGCATGCAATATTAACAGACAAGGTGTTGCAATCCTAAGTAAAATCCTCTGAATCAAATGCTTTAATAAGAACACTTGTTGTTATCAGTTTAATGATGGACAAATAGTGGGATCAAATTGAGTTCACGGCACATGCTGTTCCATAATGAGAGGTTATTAACAAGAATGTCTCTTTCTGGTCCCAGTCTCCCAATTTCTTGTAGGATGGACACTCACAGCATCTTCTGACTGCTAGATTATAGGCAAGGTAGATTCTACTACAAGGTAATATTTAATTCTACTGGCTACCAGTGCAAGACCTACAAAACAAGGTTTTTTGCTGAACTGGCTGCAACTTGGTACCAATTAGCAGATAGGCAGCTGCAACTTCAGAGTCATCTTCATGAGCACCTGTAAGTAAAACAACTTACCAGAGTCTAAGCAACATGATAATATTGTCCTCTTCTGCCTTACACAAGGCATGAGATAGTTTTCAGAAATAGGATGGAAGGAATAGATACAATTGTTGGAACAGATTTTTGACACAACCTACTACAGCTAATCTTAATTTAATGGCCATTTATTCAGTGGCCATTCAAGTTACTGAAGCCAGAAGAAGGGAGATTTATGACCAGTCCTCAAAGTTCTGGATATTCCACCATCCCCACAGTCATGTGATTATGAACTGGGCGCTTCACAACTGGCTAGTGTCCATGATCACCATTTGTTTATTTTCTGCCAGCTTCTCCCAAACAATATCAATGGGGAAGCCAGCAGGGAAAGTTATAAATTACTCCAGTAAGTTGCTTGCACTCTTCCCCACCTGAAGCAGCCACTTACCTGCCTAGTAAGCTGCTTGCAAGCTGCCTGGGACTCACTTAGCAACTCAATCCTTGCTTAATGATGGCAACAGAGATGCTAATATAATGCTTTACAACTGCACCACTTAAGGATGGAAATTGCAGTCCAAATTACCATCATTAACTGAGGTCTACCTGTACTGATAAAGTATCTACAGGGTTGTGAAGTGCCAGCCTTATGAAATAAGATTTTCCTCCAGTTCATCATAAACAGAGATATTTTGCTCTTTCAGTAATTCTTTATAAATAAAGTTAGGAAGCACAAAAAGACTCCTTCAAGATGTTACATTTTTCCTGGGATTGTGGAGTGGCATGACTCTTCAACACTTGGAAAGTACATACTGTATCTGGTTTAAAAAATTGCAGATTAGTGCTATATACACATTGCCACATATTCCTCAATATAATTAGCTTTGAAATTTGCTAGGCTTCAGACTGCTGGTAAAGCATCTAGAATGATTCCCTAGAACATAGAGTCCTCTCAAAAAGCTTTTAAAGAATTTTGTGCATCCTTTCCGTTTTCTGACTACACTTTCTTGCCTATTGTTAACATTATGCAAAAAGTTCCCCTGACTTTCCACTTTCTTGTTAGTCCAAAATATGTGCTTGAATGAAGAGAGGGGATTAGAGAAGCCCAACTGAACACTCACAACAAATCTATTCAGAGCTATATGAATGCCAGTTTTAAAAGGTGATACCAATTAAAAGAAAAAATAAATGATACAATGTGATTACATTTGGGGATAAAAAAAAGACATGTTTCTATGAATGCTCTAATCCTCTGTTGGGAAACATAGTTTGCTTTTGCTTAAGGCTACTATTTTTTTTTACTTTTAACTGGAAATGGTTGTTTACTGTAATACATCAATGTCTGTGCTTGCATTAAAATATCTATCCTAAGGCAAGGAAGGATTGTGCCACCATTAACTGCTAATACCAGCTAGGTCTGAGGCCCTAGCACAGCATTTTTATACTAAATGTGCTGCCTCAAAGGGCCTTTTTTTTTTTTGTAGCTATTTTGGGGTGCAAATCTGTTTGAAAAATATATCCACCTAATCACTTCCTGAACTCTCATAGTACTCGAGTAGCAATGGTTTTCTGATCTAGATGCTGCAGGCAAAGAGGTTGTAGAATAACCTGTTGGAAGCAGCCCTAAAATTCTATTTCTGCTTTAGAATTCCATTCCTTTTCTCCCCTTAGTTTTCCAGCAACTGGTTGGAAAACTCAAGTGGAGTTGACTCTCAGAACAATTTATAATGTAGATGTTGTGGGTAAATATTTTTCAAATGCAACCAGGTAGAATGGTTTCTGAAAGGTGGAGCAGACAAGAAAGAAGGAGACCCTCGGTGGTCATCTTTTGTCATAATTGTTGCACTACATCCTCTATGGGCCTCTTTTTGAATAAGTCAAATTGATACTCTGCAGTCCTTAAGTGGTACCTTAAGGATTGGAGAATATACTATGAAACACTGGAACAGTCTGTTCAACAACTGACAGAATGTAAAATAATTGTTTCCCAACCAAATGCACACATAGAGATTGTTCATCTTCTAAGTCTAAAGAAGTTTGGTGCAGTGATTCAATAATAACAAAGAAGGTTTGTCTTATCTACATAAATGGTTCTAAATAAGGAGGTGTCTGGATATGGTGTGGCAGCCAAATATCCAAGTCACAACAGTAGAAAACCATGAAGCAAAAGCATGGTGTAAGAGCAGTAGAGTACTTTAATCAGATCAGGCTAATGATTCCAGGTACAAGAAGAATAAACCAAGGCAAAGTCAGGTACAAATCAAATCAGGCTCAAAAAGGCAGTACAAAATCTCAGGGGAGAGTTTCAGGCAGAAAGTCAAACAAACACACCAAAGACAGGTGTTGCTTCCAGGACTGGATCACCTCCAGAAATAAGCTTTAGATCCAAATCTTCAAACCTCCATCCTAATAGAGCTGTACTGTACTCAGCTCAGTCTTCCGGTATGTTTGAATGAGAGAAACTACTGAGTAGACCAATTTGCTCAAGAAACCTTTGTTTGAAATCTTACATTCTAAGCCTCTCAGATATCTAATTCTTAATCTGACATTGCCGTTATTTTTATGAGCTTTAAAGAATCCAAATCAGAATCTGAAGCTAGAGGACCATCTGCAAGGTCTAGTTCCTTCTAGTTTTCTCTACTGAATCAGAGATCATGGCTGTCAGTAGTCTCTAAAACTTTGATTTATCCTGATTCTCTGAGGAAAAGTACAAGGTATGAGCTATAATTATGAATTAGCCTTTAAACTTGTTCACCCATGAAACGTACTGGGTGATTTTGAATCAGTGTTTTGAATCAGTCTAGTCTATCTCATAGAGCAAGAAAAAAATGAAGTTATCAGATAAGTTTTCTTCATTTTCCTTTTCAAGCAAAATGGGAATATACAACACAATCTTTTTTTAAGTTCTTTGAATGAAGAATTTCTCCCATTACTATTATTATATTTATAAAGAAATCAAATGCATGATAATTAAAACAGTTATTAAAATTATTAACTGTGAGAGAGAGAGAGAGCATGGATGAACAATTAATTTAAAATCAGATTACTTTTATAGTTAATGACTTTAATCATTCTTATCTTTCTGTATTCCTGATGTTTATTTTTTAGCCAGATGATTTCCTACTGAATAAATTGTTAGTGCTTCTTCTGACTTCATTGAAAATAGAAATCAAACAAATCTACATTATATGGTGAGTTTCACGCACCACTACTTGAGATAATTATATTTGCAATGGAAAGGGAATTCTTTAGGTGATATACACTTTTTTACATTTTCTCATAGATAAATTACCTTTAGGCAAAGGAAGCTTCCTGCAATAACCAACCAGGGACAGTCTGAACAGTGGAATACATCACATGAGATTTTTCATGTGATTTAAATCAGTGGTATATGCTATTATCTGAAAGAAATAAAGTGTAAATTTGTTTACACATTAGAAATACCATATATGGCTTGCAAAAATATATGTGACCACTAGATAGCAGCAATGAATTCTAGTTACCTGTACCTCTTGTCTGCCATCTAACAGACATCTGGATTTTTTCACACTAGATCTGATTGTTATTTCTAGAATACACTGCTTCATTCCCTAGAAATCATGCCATGACTGAAAAGCATGCCAGTTTATATAAAATCTGCCAGTTTGAATTTCTCCCATTATATTTTTTTCCTTAAACTTAATATTTTTTTTCATTTGGATACACAAAGTTTGAAAGGATTCAATCATATCCGTGTCGATTTATAAATCACAATGAAGGCCCATTTCAAAGGAGTGAATTGAATTGGTCAGTTGTGAAGTATTTTGCACTTTTTCAAAGCACTTCAGAGATTCAGTGGCTGTTGGTTCTGGAGTTACTAAAAAATAGTAAGTTTAACCATACTATTAAATTTCCCACAATGTGACAGATTTAAACATCCCAACAATGAGTGAATGAATTATACACTAACATTGTTAGTCACAGACCCATATTTTATTGCTGGAAAAGGCCATGAGTGACACACTCCCTATACAAATACCCCTTTTTCCATGATCTTCTGTGACATTATATTTTGTTGTTTCAAGCTATTTTATCTTTGTTAACTAGCTTGGTGACTTCGGGCCAGTCCAACTCTCAATCCAACTCTCAGCCCAGCTCATCACACAGGGTTGCTCTTGTGGGAAAATAAGAGGAGGAAGGTGTGTTCAATATGTTCACCACCTTGAGATATTTATAAAAATAATAAAGGCAGAATGCAAATAAATAAAATAAAAACTAAGTAATTATTACCACTAAGTTTGCAATCTGAAACAAAACCAGTCCTACCCAAGATAAGGTCTTTTCTGACCTTAAAAAACCACTGATAAGTGCAGTATTTCTCAACCTTGGCAGCTTGAAGATGTGTCAGCTTTGCTGGCTGGGGAATTCTATGAGTTGAAGGCCACACATCTTCAACTTGCCACATCTTCAAGGTTGAGAAACACTGGATTAGCAGCAACAAAGAGCATCACCTCACATGGAAAGCAATGGTCATTCTTCAAAGGAATTCTTCAAACACATTCCATGAATATAATCCACCCCAAAAACACGTAGAAAAATAAGAGCTTAGATTCTAAATAATTTCAACATTTTAATTTTAAATTAAGCATTTTCTGGAATAAGGTTACTTCTGCACTGGTTCTGATGATAGATCAGAACAGTTTGATTGCTGCTGTACTGTCTGTTCTCATCCTTGTTATCTCTGTCTTAAAAGGCCAGAGGCAAAATTACAGGGCAATATTTCATACCTTTATGCTGTGAAAACCTTCAAACTTTCCAGTTGAAACTTGACAGATTCTCTAGAGCTGACAATCCCTGCTATTTTCATCCCATCACTGGTAAAAATTGAAGCAGCTGCAGGCTTTTGCTGTTTTTTTTGTTGTGGTCTTTGATTTTTTTTTAAACTGAATCTTGAACCTTGAAGCAGCTTGAATCAAACTGAACTGATTTTGAAATGCAAACTCAGATCATATCATATGCTGTTTAAATCCCAAATCCTATGTGATAGATTTGAATCAGTTCATAAATGATTTGCATGGGATTACTTTTTTCATGTTTCTGAAGGAGTGTGCAAGTTCCTGTCATTAAAATGATTTGAAAATATTTTATTTTCAAAATAAAATATTTTATTTTCAAAAATGGGGAGGATCATGTTGCATCTGTTTGTCAGGCTCACCTTGCAAACACAAAAACAGCAACACTAGTTGCATAAACATAATGCAATACATATAATGAAATCTCACAAGTCCATACAAATGGATCTAGCCATTTCATTAATCAGTCCGATAATTATGGACATCATGAAAAGGCTGCCATCTAATTGCACATTATTATTTCTATGACTGGAGAGAAATATTTCAATGATTTTCAGCCATAGTTACCAAAATGACTAGCTTCGTTTCCTGTGCATCTTGAATTGGGAAATCACCTGCTGCTCTGATTCTTTCTAAACTCAGAACTTTACGGTTAATTTTGGTTAGATAAGCAAATGTGCCAGTTTTGCTCTCTCTTGTGTTCATTTTAAAAAATATAATAAATTTCTTTCTGTTCTATTTATGATAAAAATGACCTTTGTTTTATAAGTTCTTGTGAAAAAAAATAACGTTTTGGAAGAAAATTCCTGGGTTTTCCCAAGCCAGGGCTTAAGGAAGAAGAAGATAATAAAGGTAAAGGAGTCCCTGCGGATTTTATTCTGCTAGCCTTGTGGCTGTAGTGGGGGGGCCACCTCCTTTTCAAGGGCTGTTGAGCCAGCAGTTGTCCAAAGATGTTTCCAAGGTCATGTGGCCAGCATGACATTACGGAGTGCTATTACCTTCCCACCAAAGTGGTACCTATTTATCTATTTGCAAATACATGCTTTCGAACTGCTAGGTTAGCAGGAGCTAGAGCAAGGACGGGAGCTCACCCCATTTAATGAAGTTGAGTCTCAAACCTGGGCCACTGGCTTTTTCAACTGGCAAGCCCAGCATCTGAGCTATCGCGGCAGTTACTAATACTAATTTACCACTGAATTATCACGGAGGTTACTAATAATAAAATAATAATAATAATAGACAGTGGACAAGTGCTTGAAATGGAAGAAAGATTTATTCAACAGCATATCAGATGCAAATTGCTCTCGAAAGTTGACCAGGAACTTTGAGACTATAGCGGTAGGCTTTTATCGGTTTTTAGTTCTTTGATCTGGTGCATGTGAGAATTCTGGAGATGTGTGTCTTCCGTGGATGTCTTTGATCTTGTTTTAAGTGTAGATGCCCTGAAGAGACTTTAGGTGTGAATTCTCACACAGTCTAGCTAATTATGTCCTCGAGAACATCTTTATTCTTATCAGTTTCTAACCAGTGAATAGGGATTTTCATCAATGAAGTACCCTTTTGTAATGAAAAGGCTCCTATTCTAAGCTTCAGCTGGTGAACTGAAAAGAGGTTAAGGCAGTGCCAAATATGCATAGCAAAGGCCTCACTCTTCCTACTGAGCGGTAGGTCTTTCTACATGAGAGCTAGGAGTAAGTTAAGACAGGTGCACATCAAAGCCTTCTCTTCCTACTGAGTGGCCTATGACCATTTGTTGCTAGTTACTGGAGAGTAAAATGCATTCTTTTCCTTGTTTGGAGTATTTGTTTAGAAAGGTTGTACAAAGGTGTGAACTCAAATAGGAAGAGTTTGAGAATTATCTCACTGGTCCTCCTATTATTTACTGGCTATTTATCAAGGGGTTTCCTTTGATCAGCTCAGATTTATCTGGTGACACAATCGAGGCATGTGTGGAGATGCTTGGAGATGGGATGAGTAAGAAGGGGGGATCAAGGGGGGTATCCCCCCAACAACTTAGTCTTACGTATATTACCCAGGATGTGTCAGTCTCAAAAACATCCTACAGTAGTGCAGTTCTGTTTGTTTTGATCTCCCAGCCTTGACCTAGATCTTTTGTATTTTGCATCTTCTCAAAACTGTTAACACCTCATTGCATGCTCATTTTTCTCAAAGTAAATGACAGGACAAAGCTCTGAAATGAATAGCATAACTACTTTCAGAAAAAGCTACAATTTAAAGAAGATTTGAGAGGGATACATACCAACCTGGCATTCATTTCAGATCTTGAAGGGGGAAAATGAGCTTGACATTTTTGAGACATGTGCAAATAGCAACTAATATTAGAAGGGAGGAAAATACCTCTAAATAATTAAAGAAAATAATGAATCCTAGATTAGTGTTTCTTGGCTGTTTAAAAGTGTTATCACAATTAAAAAAGAAACACTCTGCTGCAAAGAAACTGAATAAATATTATCATTAGTAAATATTAGTATCTAATGATAGGAACTAAATAGATCCCTTGACAAAACATTATGTGAGGATCTGACTAGAGAAATATTGTAGTTAGGGTTAAGATTAGAGGTTTTTTTTAATATATGGTTATTCATATTTGAAAATTTATTATATGTTAGGTTAACATTAGGAAAACAATATAATATGAATATTGTTTTTAGACTATTGACTACTAGTATCTTAAGATACTATTTGAATATTGAATATTCATTTAAACTAGAGAGAGGTTATTGCATTGAACTATTTCCTTTGTTTTGAAAAAAACAATTTGTTTTATATTTGTTTGAGGTATTCTTTTGTCACTGCTTTATCTGTCCCGTCCGTTACACATTCCCCCCTTTTCCTTTTATGTTACTTTGCATTTTAATGTTTGTTTATGAAATATAATAAACAAAGCCTTCCGAAACGGCCTTAAGACCTGTCTCTGCAAAGTTGGCCTGGGGCTCCAAGGGGGATTCATCATCTCGGAGGTGGCTGGTTGACCATTAGCCATCTCCATCCCCCCTTTTTTTACATGTAAGATACTTTTTAGCCTCTCCCTTCTACTTCTGCCGGGTTTTTTATTTTTTAACTTGTAATGTTTTTAATATGTGTCTTCTTCTTAGCCACTGAGAGACTTCGGATTTCGGCGGCATAGAAATAAATAAATAAATAAATATATTTAAAAACCAAAAGATTGTGTATTTATGATACAGTACTGAAAGCCCATAGCATTTTCACATTTCTACCTTGGAGAAAAGAAGAATTGGTGAATTAGCACCAGCGAAGCCCATCTGCTTCAAAACCATAATCAGTAAAAACTGGTATTTTATTTCCTTCCCAATAAATTAAATGAGTTTAATCAGTTCATTTTTCTTCTCATTCAGTGAAAAAGGAATTTACAAGTGTAGAATTTCCCTAATGCACACAAGCCAAGACATTTGAACTACAGACACAACAAGATGGACAAAAAGGACAATATGGTTTGTTCATTCATTCATTCATTTCACATATATGCTGCTCTTCTCACCTAGAGGCAACTGTAGGCAGTTTATAATCATTAAAGGTGGCTTACAATCATGCTTACTACTTCTGTAAGTATGAAGGTGTGAACGTTTTGTATGTATCAGGCTTTAACTAGCAATTTGTATATAGAGTTGGGTTGGATTAAAATTCTTGTGCATTTTCCTGATAGTATTATCAGAGAGATATTTCCATATGCTTGTCTACATATATACAAGCTACCAACAAATGCCTTCTATTGTTATAAATTCTGTTGACCAAAAGTGTAAAGAAAGTCAGTTTTTTTATTCATTAAATTTATATGCCGCTGAATTCAAACTGACTCTTGGCAGCTTATAATAAAAACATATCATAAAAACAAAATTAAAAACAGCTAAAAATTTTTAAAAGTTTTGAAATGTTTTTTTCAAAACTAAGTTTTGAAATAAGCATATCAGTATTTTAGAATTAGTTGATTGTAAAATATGTTCCTGGAATGTGAGTGACAGAACTGAAGTTGAGAATCAGGAAGGAAGGAAGGAAGGAAGGAAGGAAGGAAGGAAAGGAGGGA
>JANHZU010011062.1:0-14848 GCA_032468055.1 Acrochordus granulatus | reverse complement strand
ACAGCTTCTGACAAGTGTGCCCAGCTGATGCAAGGCTCAGCCAGCAAACTAGCAAAGGCAATTTTGTGACACCAATGTTCCTATTCCTGGCCAGTCTTCGAAAAGATGTGTGAGAAACTTTACACTGAGCAAGTAATGCTTCAACAATAGAGTTTATGGTAAGCCAGTAGAGAATACATCTGATGATTCTCCTGAATTTCTCAGTCAATGTATAACCTTCATCCAGAGATGGGCTAAAATTGTGGGCTCTAATGAGCAAAGTGTTATCTAGTGACCTTGAAGAAGCATGCCTTTATATTCTGAAAGTTCAGAAAAAGAGAGACCAAAAAATAGTCAGGTATTGAGTGTTCCGGGGCATGTCCTCACATTACCTCACAAAACTAATTAAGAACTTAGTTTGCCTTAATGGGGTCTACAATCACAGGATGGCTCCACTCTATGCTATTCACTTGAATTTGAGTATCACTTTCTCTTTGATTATTTATTTATTTGTATTAGAAGAATCTCCTGGGTTCAAAATCCAAGCGGGGAACATCTTAAAGGAACACACACACGGACAAGTTGCTGGAAGCAGAGGCAGAGTTTATTTCGACAGCACGGTAGACAGCAATCGAAGTAGCTACAAAGTGGGGTCAGAAAAGCAGGTAGTATTTATCAAGACATTGGGATTTTGATAGATAAATGAGTTTTTGTTTACATATACATTGTGTACAGTTTAGAAAAATGGAAACAGTTTACTTTTGCTGTTGCACTAATTATCTTGATGTTTGCTTGTTAATCAGTGTGTACATAGGAAGTTTTATTATTTCTAGTGAGTTGTGACATTTGTGCCCTGAAGGTTTTATCCTTTTTGATTTATTCCTCTTACTCCTGGGTTTTAGTCTTTCAGCTAGCTTAAGTGACTGTTGCAATAATTGTTTATTTTTGTCCCAGCTGTTATGCTACTGAATGACTGGGAACTGAGCGATTAAGAAGCAGCTGTGGAATTACAGTTTTATATAGCAAATAAAGTTATTCTCAAATGATTCTCACATTTGATTATTTTAATAGTAAGTGGGAATGACCTTGGGAGACAGAGGATGAACCACAGCCAGGAAACAATTGAATAAGAGGCAGCTTAGCCTGCAACAGGAATGTGGGCATGGTAAATATCTGAAATATCTCCTATTCTTTCCTTTTATTGTAAAGGCAATGGGAGGGAAATGTACTTTTGCACTTGCAAGATTAATATCAGCCTTGCAAAGTAATCCAGACAAAAAGCACACCCAGGTGAATTAATTCTACTTTATTGTAAGGTTATATTAACAAAACATTGTTAATAAATCTATATGAAGCTCTTCTGAGAAATCTGTAATGTTGGGAAAGATAGCAGAAAGAGAAGAAGAAGATGATCAGCAGCAAGGTGGATTTTTTTATTGATATTGTTGGATGCCAGCCAACTAAGCAGCAGCCTGAATGCCTCCACAATCCAGCACTATATGCATCCAACTACAAAAGTTGTTTAGAAGGAGAAAGTCCTCTTTACCATTACCTTAGGATTGTAACTCTAAATACAGTCAACAACTTGGGAAGGGTTAAGATAGGAATAGGGGTGCGGTGGCTCATCAGATTAGTACCGCCAGTTATGTCAACCAGAAATGGCCAGCACTCTGGCAGGTTTTATCCGCAAGCTCCGCATGACGGGGTGAGCTCCTGTCACTTGCCTCAGCTCCTGCCTACCAGCAGTTTGAAAGCATATGAAAATGCAAGTAGATTAATGGGGACCTTCTTCGGAGAGAAAATTGCTGGCTGGCAAATCAACGGAGCAGCGAGTCGGTGTGAAACTTGCCCCTCTCAGGGGCGGAGCAAGGAGTCTTGGAGGATGCCCAGATATGAACATCGCTGGCCAGCCGAGGGGTGCGGGGGGGGGAAACAATTATAATCCCTAACCTATGTAAGCTGCCAAGAGTCTCCAGAAATTGGCGGCTTAGAAATATGATTAATAAATAAATAAATTTATAAATCAAGCGATGCAAGCAAATCCAGAATTCTAAACACAGTAAAATAAACAAATGAGCTGAAGCTTGAAAGTTATTCTCAGCATTTCCTCCCAGGTAATAAGGCCAATAAATCAGCCATGCTGAACTTCTATAGATGAGGCATGTTATTCATGAGGCTCTTCTTTTGTTGGCCTGCTTTTCAGCAAACCTCTTTGATCCTCTGTGAAGATTCTCAGTCATCCAGGTCATGATTATCACAAATATGCTTTTTTCAAAGGCAACTGGACTTTCTTGATTTTTCTCTTGAAGACAATTCACTCTTCATCCAAGAAGCTTCTTCACTTCTAACTCACTGGTAGGGGATGGAAGGAATTTATACTTTCTCACTTAGCAGCCTGCCAGTCATTTGCAGGCTGGTAACAGTTTAATATTAATAGTCAAATAGTCTAACTAATTAGCAATAATTCACAAGTGCATGAAACAACATAAGAGAGCAAATTCATCAGATCAGGTTTCAGCAGTCCATTTGCATCTGAAGGACAACGGTCACTTTTTTGAAGACAGCAAAGTTCACATTTTGGGCAAGGAGGAACACTGGTTTGAAAGAGGTGTCAAAAAAGCTATTTATGTTAAAATTGAACAGCCCTCTCTAAACATAGGGGGAGGGACTCTCCTGTTTACAGTGCAGGCCTTTCATCACTCCAAAGACAATTTTACTCACCTTTGCATGCTGATTCAAGTGATCCTGAGTCACAGAGCAATGCCCAGGTGTTTTAATGATTGGCAGGCTGCTAAGAGAGAAAGTATAAATTCCTTCCATCCCCCACCAGTGAATTAGAACTGAAGAAGTTTCTTGGATGAGGAGTGAAATATCTTCAAGAGAAAAAACAAGAAAGTCCAGCTGTCTTTGAAGAAAAGCATCTTTGCAATCTTTGATCCTCAGAATTCAGTTGTTAGATCATTATCACACACTCTGCTTAGAACTTGGTGAACAAACTTTTGAATCTGAGAGACTGTCAGTGGGCATAGGTAGGGAATCCTGGGGCTTATTTTATTTATTTATTTTACACATTTCTATGCTCCCAATTTCCGAAGACTCTTGGCAGCTTACATAGATTAGTTATTTTTATACAGTAGTGTAAACTAACCCCGTCCCCCCGCTGGCCAGTGATGTTGCATCTGGGCATCTCCGCAGTTCCTGCTCCGCCCCCGGCAAGAGGGTGGGCCGCCTTTGACTCGCCGCTCAACTCCTCGTCGCTCGCCCCCTCTCACTGCTTGCCTGGCCCATCCTGCCGAAGCCAGCCAGCTCCCACTGAAGTGGTACCCGATTTATCTACTCGCCAGTTTTTACGTGCTTTCAAACTGCCAGGTGGGCAGAAGTGAGGCTCAGTAACGGGAGCTCACCCTGTTATGTGGAGTTTGGGAATCGACCTGCCAGCATGCCAGCCATTTCTGGTCAACATAATTAGTGGCATTAATCTGCTGTGCCAGCACACCTCTTGCTGCATCTGCCTCAACCAGAGTGGAATCATTAGTCCAACAGTGCTAAAATCACACCCCCAGGACCATTAGATTCCCCTGGGTCTACTTCCTCCCTGTCCTCCTCAACTGAAGATATATTCAGCAGGACTATTCCAGTGAATGTGCTCAGTTACTACAATGATGGGTGCAATGTTGACAGATCTGCAGGACCAGGCTGGAGATAGATCATCCTGGACTTTGTATTTGTCTGATTACTAAAAGTCAACACGAACTTGATAATATACAATCAGTCACAGAGCCCCTTTCCACTTCAAAATGAGTTCACAGACATCAGTATGACTTCAGACATATAGTTCTGAATGTCATTTTTTCAATTTTATTCTGGATTAGTAGCTGGACAATATGGTTAGGTTACTTAGATTGTAGGATTAAGGGTAGACTTGAGAGTAGAAGTTCAAAAGAAAACATGACTCTGCTCTTCAAGTACTTAATCTCACACAGAAGAACTCCAAAATCCATTGGAAGTGGGTGGTGGAAAAATCATGCTAAAAAGAAGATCAATATGATAATGGAACACAGAATATTATTAAATTAGGCAACAACTGGTTTCTGACCTTTCCAGAGTTTTTAGACTGGCATCACCAGGGGCTTCAGGAAGACTGGATTGTTACCCCTTCTTTCCTCTAAGATGGCTGCCATGCCCTGCCAAAGACTGAATAGAGAGCCTCAGTCTGGGTGCAGCCAGTTCTTGCACATGGGTTGTGAAAGGTGCTAGATATTGTCCACCTCCACTTAATACTTTAAAAAAAACAATAAACAGTTTGTAGAAACCAGACCAAACCAGTTAGATAACAACCAATTATTAAGAGGGACTTAGAACTTCCTTTTCCTGGATGTGTTCAAGCAGACAGTAGGCAGCCATTCATCAGGGATGCTTTCACTTGAGGGCTTGCAGAGGACACAGAGCTGGACTGTGGCCTAAATGTTCCTTTCACAGAGCCAGTGTGGTGGTAGTGGGTAAAGTATTAGATGACAACCAGGTTTTAGTCTCTACTTTCGTCATGGAAGCTCACTGGTTGACTTTAGAACCAATCACTTTCTCTTAACCTAAACTATATGACAGAACCATATTTGTGAGGAAAAGGAAAAAAAAAAGTGGAGGATGGACTATTTTTTAGTTTCTTTAAAGTGGACACCAGTACACTTTCAAAGAAGCACAAATTGTCTTATTGGTATGTTTCTGAAGGCAAGGACAAGCTATTATTTAGCACATAGAAATAGCCATGATGCCTTGTATCTGTTGGGATGAACTGCTTTATTAAGCAGAGCTGACATCAATTTGACCCAGACCATCTGTTTCCTGCTTAAGGATGCTGACCCTTAGGGTGAAGGGGAAGACCCTGATACAAAATTTCTTAGGAATGGGTTTTAGTAAGGAAACACATCAATTCTCTTCCTTTTGGTAAGGAGGAACGTGTTGATAAGATAAAGGTCTTAACATACCTCATAGCCTTTAACTTGTAACCTGTGGCTGAACTATTTTGCTATGAATACTGAAAATGCATGCATGATGTGGTTCTTAATGATTGCCTTATAATGATATACTGTATGTTTCCATGAGTGGTTCATGGCAGTGTATACTTTTCAAAATTGAATAAAAGGAGGTCCACTCCAAGCAGGAGGGTGCCCATTTGGAACCTGCTTCCAGGTAATCTTTTATTTTCAAATAAAAGAAAACTTTTCTACTTTTATTCTTCCAATACAATAAACCTTTCCACCTATGTGGTGTGGTTGATTACCTGAATGCCAGGTAAAAGGACCCAAGCTTTCTGGGACAAGAGCAGCTTATTTGCTTTTCCTCAACCATGGGAATATTTTAAAAGTTACTGCAGTGAGTCTCTCAAACATATATGAAACCTTACAAGGTTAATGTTCTTTGAAGGGTCTATCATCCCTGAAACTTTCATTATCTCCTGCTAAAAAATGAAGCAACTGCAGATGTTTCAGACATTTTCCATTATGGCCAAAAGAGCTTTCAAAAAAGCCTTCAGGATTACAGTGGGATATAAATATAATATGTAATTAAACAGATGAAGAAATAAATAACATCTGAATTTGGGAGTGTCTTGACTTGATTCTGTTGGCTGTCAAATCACAGCTTGAATCAAATTATTCCCTCTTCAAATCTTGGTTCTTTAATTTGTTTTGAATCAGAGCTGATTCATTTTGGTCTCTTTCTCCTGGGTCAAAGATTGCTACAGTAATTATGTGAGACAAATTAGATTTCAATATTACTTTGACTTGGCTCTGAATTCCTAGGCAGAAGAGGGAGAAAATGGTAATCTTAGTTCCTGCACTTTCAACATTCTCTTAAGAAGTACATAAATGCTCTTTTATGGAACAATGCCTTAGCAGAGCAGAAAAATGCCCATTTCTTTCCTCTGCTGGCTGCATTCCCATAATATCCACCATGCCTTGCATCATATCTAGCCTTAGTATTAAAAAGTGATTCAAGGCTTGCTCTTTTTGTCTCTTTTCCAATATTCCTATGGGAGAAGGAAGGGGAGTGCCAGGTGTTAGGAGGGGGATCAGCCCTGAGTTGCTACCAATGCACAAATGCCAAAGGTCCAACCTCTCATGAGGACTGTTAGATTCATCTGGGGAGGAAAGTGCTTGGCAGGCAGTTGGAGAAATTCTTGTGACCTTGTACTGCTAATAAATCTTTTAGCTAGAACTTCACCAACTGAGCCTGATCCCTCACGTCCAACAATTCTCAGTTTTTCCATCATCACCATTGAACTTGTATAGTCAATTTGAAATTTCACTTTCTTACACTAGGGGGAAGAAGATCACCTCCCCAAAAGTGAGAGATATTAAGAGAGACTCACAGAAAAGTATGCCTGAACAAAATAGGCAGCAACTGCTTAGAACAAGAAATTAAGCCTAGAAGCCTAATCACCATTACTGGTTGTGGACATCAAGTATGTCTTTCTGCCTCTCTCCCTGGGGAAGCTACTGTTGGTATCTCCCCAGAATAATTGCCCCCAATTTGTACCTTTTAAAGAAAACCTGAGTTGAGTGCGTATTTCTCACAAAGTGATTGTTTCCATCAAAAGAAAAAAATATGTGGAAGCCCCTGGAATGAGGTATGCATAGGTAAGTATATTCCAGCATATCTATTTACATAGATAAATAATTATGTTTATTTAACATAGTTAAATGAAACATAGTTATGTAGTTGTTCAGTCATGTCTGACTCTTTGCAACCCCACGGACTGCAGCACGCCAGGCCTCCTGGTCCTGCACTGCCTCCTGGAATCCACTCAGATCTACTCTCATCACATCTACAATGCTGTCAAACCATCTCATCCTCTGCTGTCCCCTTCTCCTTTTGCCTTCAATCTTTCCCAGCAACATAGTTAAGAAAGTGTTTATTTCATATTTGGCAACCAAGTTCTTCATTTCTGTAAACTAAGCATAACATTTCTCTGTGCATTGACTTACATTGCTCCTCTCCTTCCCTGGGATTTCAAAATGCAATAGTCTTCTCTGAAATGTTTCCCAAAGGCCAACTTTAAATCCCTCAGAAGCACTTTTAATACCATCTTTGCAAACAGCTTTGATAGGCTGCACTAAGTGAACAATTGCTCTTTTGCAAAACAAAAATGATACTATAATAAAAGAGCTTTTGATGTGATGATCACAAGCCAGACGGCAGAAACAGTGTAAATATTGGGTCAATAGAGAAAGTGAGAAGTCTGAGAAAGCTTACTTGTAAGCAATATCTGTAAGCAATGGGCAAAAATATGATGCACAGCATGGCCCTAATTAGCTGAATATGGTGTGTGTGTGATTGTGTGTATGTGAATAAGGAAAACTTTTGATGCATTCAATTTAAGTATTAAATTTGGCATGCAGTACTCTACATCTAAACATAGGTTTAGCATGTCTACCAAAGATATAAGCAATAAAAGATTATGAGTCTATCATGAGAATACTCAGTCTGTTTTCTGACAGTACAGTACTTTTTCAGTTCCAGTTTAACACAATTCAGTCCTGGAATGATAAAAATCCTTTTGAAAAGGTGATGTCCTCCTCTCCTTTTTTTTAAAAAAAATCTCTGAGTCTTTTTTCCCCCCAGATTATTTTTGCTGGAAACATATACAAGAAACAGGACAAAAAGTATAACCCAGTCCGAATATTGAGCTAACATGTGTAGTACTTCAGATGTTAAACTAGGATTGCAGAGTCCAGGTTCAAGTCTAATTCTCAGCCATGGAAGCTTATTGGGGGATTTTAGACCAATCGTTCTCTTTCAACCTAGACTATCTGACAGGGTAGTTCTTAGGATAAAATTAAAAATTGGGACTGCTACTTGGATATCTTGAGCTCCTCTGGCATCATATAAATCTAACGAAGTATGTAATAGAGCAACAAAGCAGAAATATTTGAGGAACTAGGAGAGGCTGAATGTATGAAAAAGTGAAGATCTTATATAGACAAAGATGTGTTGTGATTTGAAGGGCAATTTCATTCTTACCACTGTCTCTAGACTGAACCACAATCTATATATCTAGCTTTAACTTCAGCTTGCTTACCCTTGTCCAGGGAATGTGATATTTGATTATACAATAATGCAACAATAGAATCAAGTTTCATTGCCCAATAGTTTGAGGTACATTTTAAAGAGTAAAGAAAACTAAATGAAACCTTTTGGAACAGCATTGGGCAAAAGCTGAAATATGAAAGAATAACCCACATCTTACAACAGGATCCATAAAGGGAAGAGGGAATGTCAGTTAATCCAAGAAGTGATCATGCTTAATGATATCAAGAACCACCAAGAGGTCCAAGAGAATGAGCATAACCACATTTCACAAAGTGGGACAACTATCAAAGCAATTCAGGCCACTTTAGTCCCATATCCCAGCCTTAGGTTCAACTGAAAGATGTTCAGATAATTAGTATCTTCCAGGTACAAATAGAGTTCAAAGACAACTGTCTGCTTAGTCACCATGGGCAAAGATAATATATATAAGACAGGTTTACAGTCTTTAGCTTTCCTAGGTCAAAGGAATGCTCTTATAGCTTTCTTCTGGGGGTGTGGGAGAAATCATGGTATAGCAAAGAAATTACCTAACCATATAGCTAGTTCCAAACTGGATTATTTAATCAGCAAGTGGAACAATGCCTGAATATCAGTTTATTTTGCCTTGTGATTTACGAACTAAAAGGAATTTAAAAAAACTGCAATTATGTCCCCATAACCCACTCTATTTACTATATTAAAGTTTAGATAGATCTGATTGACTTTACCAATAAAAGATGATATGAATTCCTTACTTCAGGTCACCAACTCTTCTGCTTCCTCCTACTCTGGTGAAAAACTGCCAAATAGTATTAAAGAATAGCCTTTCATGTGAAAGTATGGTGGAGGTAGAGAAATAGAGACTCTATTTTGTCTTAATTTGTCTTGAGATTTCCTTAAGTAATGCTCAAATGATTATTCCTCCCACTACATTGCTTTAAACTCCCTTTATCCTATTAAATCAGGAAATTGATTTGATTCTGTGAGGGCCAAAGAAGGCATTTAGGAGTAATGATCTACCATCTAAATAGTTTCTATATTCCATGAATTGGATAGGATTTCAGAAATCTCACAAACAAGGCAGCAAAATTCCTAAGTGCATTCCAAAATCTATTCAGATCTATCAGGAAATTGGGACAGATATTTTAATTGATCTTCCACTCCCATAGAGATTCACATTGTCATCCCCACAGCTTATCTAAAGCTCCTGAGTGAGTGTGACTTATTGTTTTCATTAAGACAAGTACTCGCTGAGACAGGTCTGAAAGGACTAAGTAATTGTAGGTGAATGCTGAAAACTCCCAGAATAAAAATCCTAAAAGGATCTGACACTATTCCAAATTGCTCCACCTAATTCAGGAAGGGAGATTGTTAGATAATGAGTAGATAGTACACCAAGATAATCCCCACTGTTCTAACCATCAAATTAGAGGGCAAATCACTACGACTCAGAACTGGTAGCCCTGGTGGAGCATATTTGGTAAAGCTGTTTTGGGTCTTATAGATTTGAAACATTGATGGAGTGTTCTGTAGTGTGGTGGAAAACTCATAAAGCCAATGAACCTTGCAGTAGTCTTTTCCTTTATCACCTTTAGTATGTTTGCCAAGATTCCTAGCAGAGGCTGATGGAGAGCATGATACTCTGGGGGTTCTCAAAAATAGAAAACGCACAAAACTATAACAGAATTTATCCCTTGCTTATAGAAATGCACAGAGCAAGAAAATGTCCTTTCTCCTTAAATTGGGGTCAGGTAAGATGTGATACATGTGTCTCTTCACTCATTTGTAATGGTTACAAATACTCCAGATTTTATTAGGAATTTGGAAAAAAGAGTGAGGCAAGAACCCTAAAGACATTTACCTGAGGATGGGAGGAGGGAATTAAACCTCTTTCTTAAGCATGAAATTTACTTTTGCCTAGAAAAGTAGAGGTGAATATTCTCTTTTGCTTTCTTCTACTTGCCTTTGGATGCAACCCATACAATATAGATGCATATATTCAGAGAAAAAACATTTTGTAAGAGATTTTAACTAAGAAATTGGTGGAAGAGAGATTGTCTGCTATTGCATTTTGCCTTTATAATATTTCTAATCTTCTTTAATTCTAACATTTAAAATATCAGAACAACACACACACAAGTTGTTATCATGGATTTCTGCATAATACCTAATTTGACTCAAAGACCCCATAGTAAAATTTGTCAGATATCAAAGAATTGAAAAGAATCAAATCTGAACATAACAGTCCATTTTATCACAAGAAGTGTAAAATTACTCAAGCCTGGGATTAAAGAACGCCAATCTGATATATTCCTGTATTTGGAAAGGCCTTTAATTATATGATTTTTTATCCTTATATTAATTGCAATATACAGTATAAAGAACATTAATTAACACTGGCTGATGTTTGAGCTTGTATACTAGTAACTAAATTCAAGTGAATTGAACAGAAAGCATACATATTTTATCTTTTTGACTCCTGATTTCCATTTGCTCCCAATCCAATATTGTTTCCCATGTATTACTTGAAGTCATTTATCTTTGTGTGCGCGCGTACGTGTTTTAGAACATAAACATCAAAGCTGTAAGGATAAATATCAAGAACCATCATCTATGCAGAATAAATTGACAAATAAAATTATAAACTACAATATGCACAAAATTTCAATCAAAATTGAAAATCTCTTGATTTCAGTTTCCCATCAAATTGATATATAGGTTCTATGTTTTGAGAAACCTGCTGGGTAGAGAATCAAAAGACTGGGAGGTGGTAGAGCTTACAGTTACATAGAATTGCACATGGCATAGAGGATTATTCCCAAGGAACCTGGCATGAAAATCAAAACAAATCAATGCTAGCTATGCTCAGGTGAAAGTTGGGATCTTCCTGTATTTAAGGATGTGTAGACAGATTAACACTTGGTTGCAGCCTTATCATGGGTACTTAGCGGTTCTTTTGCCATCTCCAAGTTAAAGTGCTCCCCATCCATTCTTGAATCAACACAAAACTGTGTCAACATGAGATGTACTATTCCTGTTCCTCATTCCTATACATCAGCAATAGCCTCTGTCCTCAGCTACTGATAAGTTACCTTATTTCCCTCCAAGGTAATGGGTGGTATCCAGAGGCTGTTTCTGGATAATGTTGGAAATAGAACTTTAAGATAACATATAGCTGGAGAACATTTACACCTCTGTTATACTATGTATGGGCATGTATTGAAGGAAATTAAAGAGGACATATGGGAAAAAATATTGCCAGGACATATTTGTGCCATGATTAGTTGCAAGTAGCAAAAGAATCTTTATCTTGCTCCTAGCTGTAAAGTTTTCTTAGAAATCATGATCTCTGTCTGAATTACATGCCAAATACAATCTTGCCCACCAAATGTTGCTTATGATATGAGCACTCAAAATTATAATAGGCAGAGCAACATGGCTACTCAATGGCATTTTAGTGAGCTCTTAACTCTTCTATTTTAGTTATCTTCTTCTTTAAATATCTTACTCTGTAATTTTATTTAAAATCAATTCGTAATTTTAATTTCCTGAATTAGGTTTTAGTAACTTTAGAACTTTAGAATTAAGATTAGCTGGCATTCTAGCGCTTTGAATCTAACAGCACCGGACACCTGCTGACAATGCAAAGCAGCAATGCTTACAAGACAGGAACAAAAAATAATTCAAAGAGAAAGACCAAAGGGAAGAACAAGCCCGAGATGTTGCAAAGAGGAAATTCCAAGCATTCTGAACACTCTAAAATGGCAGCAACCTCCAGACAACTGATAGCATGTAAGTCCCCTTCTTATTCCCCTTCCCTCCTTGCATTCTCCACCAATAAATCTTATACCCAATTTGACTGGGAAGTGGATAATTTCCCTTCCTCCGAAGATGAGGCTTCTGTAAGAGATAGAGGGGAAGACAGTTTAAACATGGACATGGATTTAGTTGCTAAGAACTGCCTTTTAACTGCCTTCCAACTTCTAACTATAAAATAGTTATTGCAATCTTTGATCCACTACTAGATGTTAATCAGAAAATAGATGAACTTAAGTCTATAACTGAAAAGCATGTTACTAAATTTTTTATGGAGCCAATCACCAACATAGTTCTCTAGAACTTACTCAAATAGCTCACCCTTCACAAGACTCCACTTGTATGGAAAATGCCAAAGATGAGGTTGTCTTGCATCATAACAGGATCATGCTTCAGATTGCTATCAATCCCCACAATGAAGCCAGGTAGAGAAATAGACAAAAAGTGCTACACTCCCTCTCACAGCTTCTTCATCACAGAGTACATTCCAGCCAGTTTATAGAGATCACCTGGCTTACCACATGGCAAAGTTGCAAAATAATAATATTGATCTTTAGGTGTATAACATTCCCTTCATTGATTTTTAAGCTTAAACACTTCTTACATGAATTTCAAATTGCATCTATACTTGTTTTTCATAATAGCTGTACACAGCCTTGCTAAACCCTGGGAGGAGACCCAAGCCCAAGTGAGAAGATGGCACAATTTCCAGAATTCATAACACCAGCCAGCAGCTATCTATACAGTAGAATGCTCCACCAAGTTTAGATCCAGATAAGCACATGCCCTTGATTTAATTAAAGAGAAGATACAGACATCGGCCAACTCTATGGAAGATGAGGAAGAACTAGCCCAGTTGTTTGGCATCCTCTCTACATATGAATCATATGCAAACTTGAGGCAGTTAAATCAATGCTCCAGTTGGTGACTGCTGCAACTGAGTCCCTCAATACTTTACTATCCTCAAGTTATCCTCCTGTAGAAAAGCTGACAAATTCATTTTCTGAGTACCTAACGTCTCCAAAAAACAAAAAAGGCACTCCAGTCCAAAAATTCAACCAGACAAATGAAGGAACACGAAGTTGACCAATGCAACACAATCTTTTTATAAACTTCCAGTTGCTCATCCGTCAGGTGATATTCCCCCACAAAGAATATACCAATCAAACTACAGCCATCTCTACCAATCTCTCCCATATAGATTCTGATGCTATTCACCTAATGAATGTCCCACCTAAAACCTGGTATTCCTCCCTGCAAGTGAACTCCTTTCAAAGGACCCCAGAACATGGGCAACCTTTTGTTTCTTAGCCTTATCTGTCCTGCCCATGAAACTTCTATGGAATTGCTCCAGGCTAATAGCCACCTTAACTCAGAGTAGGAGGTCTGCTCTTCATCTTCTTCTTCAACCTCTAACTTGCTTATCCCAAGTGTTGCTTCTTCTGAACACTTATCCAGAGACAGCATCCCAAGAGAACCAGCAAACTGACAACTAGATTTTGCTAATGTTCTCTCTATCATCACTTGGAATATAGCTGGATGAGCCCCAAAACAAGTAGACCCAGATTTTCTCGGATTCCTGTCAAAATTTGATATACTCTATTTCCAGGAGATGTGGATGTTGGAAGAATTCTCAATCCCCAACTAGTTTACCCTGCTAGCCATTGTACAACACAGCCTCAGAGGTGGCAGACCTAAGGAGGTGGTCTATTTATAGCTTCCACCCTATGTTTGCAAATTATAAAACAATCACCTCAGTTTGAGAATGCTGTATCAGCTTTGTTCATTTCTGACCAATTTTCTTTATTGTGTATTTATTTCTATCTTCCACCCCAACAGCTCCCGTTACAGGTAACCCAAACCTGTAACCAGATTGATACCTTCCTTAATAATTGCCTGAATGAGTTCCCAATATGTATATTCTAATAGATGGGGATTTCAGTACAAGAGCAGGTTGCAATGATGAAGCCCTTTATGGATGCTTCAATGCCTGTCCTCTTGAAGAAGCAATTGCACCACCATTTATGCACAGATCCTTCAAAGATACAAAACATAACTTAGCTGACTTAATAGGCTTAACCTACAGATGCTAAACAGTTCTGTCCAAAATGATTACCCAGTACTGAAGCTTGAAGCTCATGTGCCAAAATCAAGTCTCAGGCCTGGACTAGGATTCTAATCTCAGGACTTAAAATTATGTTTGATTCTACAGGCCTGATGCCTCTGCTGCGTCCGACAATTATCAGTTCTAGAGACTGCTTTGATGCACTTCCATCAGCTCTACTGATGGGAAGATTCCATGCGACTCCTTATTCATAGAGACTTCGCCCTTGTGGATCCAGGGAGGTAGAAACTCATTGTTCATAAAATGCCCTTTCTATGATGCCCTAAGACATGCTCTAATTTCCCTAATCATTTCCACATATGAGGGTCATGCAGATAAATGTTATGTTTATTATTTTTAAGGAATGCTAATCCTATTCAGGTGGCCAAATATCTTTACCAAGTTATACATCTGCTCAAAACTTTTAATTAGATATGCTGTTTAATTGTCTTGTTTCCCTTCCCCAGTAATAAACTGCAGTATTTATTTCCTTTTTATTGTATTGTTTTACTATAAAGGGTGGTCTAAGACACTAATAAAGTGATTTGATTTGATCTAATAATAACAATTGCACTCATTTCACACACTAGCAAGATTATGCTCAAAATACTACAAGCTAGGCTTCAGCAGCATATGAACCAAGAACTATCAGATGTACAAGCTGGTTTTCGAAGAGGCAGAGGAAATAGAGATCAAATTGTCAACATTCACTGGATCATGGAAAAAGCAAGGGAATTCCAGAAAAACTTCTACTTCTGCTTCATTGACTACACTAAAGCCTTTGACTGTGTGGATCACAATGAAATGTGGCAAATTCTAAAAGAGATGGGAGTACCAGACCACCTTACCTGTCTCCTGAGAAACTTGTATGCTGGTCAA
>JANHZU010011057.1:0-11258 GCA_032468055.1 Acrochordus granulatus | reverse complement strand
CTTTTGGATAAAAGGCGAAACGTCTTCGACTTGAGAAAAATCCAGTCCAGATGCCTGTTTTTTAAACTTTGTTGCGAGACTTATTTCTGAACATGAAGCATTTTTTCAGAAAGCTTTTTATACTGTTAATTAAAATTAATTGTTTTGAATTAATAACTGATGGAATAATTTATGTTTTCTAACTTTCAGTACTATATAATTGCAGATGGCAGTTCCTGTTTAACCTTGGCTAGCTTGAAAAGGCTAAACAAGATCAGAGCTGGTTGGTAATTGAAGTAGGCCATTACAAAAATACAGGATTGTAAATTACACTGGGAAGCTAAAAAACTCCACATATTTTAAAAAAGCTACAGCAGGCTATTTCTATAGCATTGCCAATAAAATAAAAAGAATGTGTTCACAGACTCAAGCTTGATTCAAACGGGGCTTTAAAGATAAAGTATTATATTTGCATTATTGCTGTATTATTGTTGTATTACCCAAAGGACACATCTGAGTACAAAAAGATTATAAAATTAAACAAATAAATGATAATGAATAAAACCAAACCAGTGGCTTACACGTTGCTTTGTTAAGTTGGCCTATCAAAAATGACAGATCTGTTGTTCAACATAATTTTGAATTAGAGTTGTGTCCTTGAGAGCAGTTCTGGGAGCTAGGAAATAGGCTTTGGAGAGCTACCTCTGAGCTGCGGGTTGCACCCTTGTAATCCTACTGAACAGCTGCATACAGGTAGTCCTCAACTTAACAACCATTCTTTTAGTAACTGTTTGAAGTTACATCAGCACTGAAAAAATGGCTTATGACCAGTCCTCACACTTAGAGCTGTTGCAGCATCCCCATGGTCACATGATCAAAATTTAGACCTTTGGGAACCGGCATGTATTTACAATGGTTGCAGTGTCCTGGGGTCATGTGATCTCCATTTGTGATCTTCCCAGTCAGCTTCTGATGAGTAAAGTCAATAGAGGAAACCAGGTTCACTTAATGACCACATGATTCACTTAACAACTGCAATGATTCATTTAACATATTGTGGCAAAAAGATAATAAAATCGGACATTAATAACTTAACAGCCGCCTTGCTGAGCAACAGCAATTCAAGTCCCAATTGTGGTCATAAGTCAAGGACTAACTATAATCAGTTCAGTTTTATGGGACTCTCACTTACAACTGACATGCTCCTCCTAGTAGAATAGCACTTTCAAGGGAAAAACCTACACCAGCTGGGCCATTCTTTATACATCCAAGACATTTAGAAAGACTTGTGCCTGTCACAAATCCAGGAAGGAGAGAACTGAAAATTATAAAAAATGAAGTCAATTGTGACGACTGGGTTTCGTTGAGGGACATCAGTGAAATGTTTTCACTTTCAGATTTATGAGATTGAAGAACCCTGATTCTGATACGAATAAAAGTGATGATGCAAAATCAGGGGTGCTGAAGTAGATACCTCCAGATGTTGCTGGGCCAGAGCTCACATCATCTGACTGCAGCCAAACTAGTTGAAATGGGTGGAAGCCAGAGATTTTGTCAATTTTTGGATGGCCACAGTGCTATGTACAAACTCTGTGCAAAACAAACTCTATTAAGATATCGCAAGCCAAAATAAGTTATGTCCCCTGTAGATCTCAGTCTCCTCTGCTCCCCTGCTCACACCTGAATGCCACCCTTCTCTCCTCCTCTTCACTAATACATCTCATCACCATTCCCTCTTCACTGCAAGCTAAATTGATTCCTTACTCATTTTCCAATAGCTTTTCTAAGTAATGAGGTATGATTAAATTGCAAATAATGAACAAAACAGTACAATGCAAGTCACACGAAAAAAATGAGAAAACCATCTGAACCAATGTGGCTGCATTAAGTCGGTTGGTTTAATAGACGTGTGCCTCCTCCTCAAATCCCCAAGTGTAACTTTGAAAGCCCTTCCTTCAAATTTTATCACTTTAGTATGACGGAAGGGAGAGATTATTAAAACATGATAATTCATTTTATTTTAAATATATTTTAGGGGTACAGCAAATATCTGGACAATGATTAGATACCAGCAAAGAGATGGAGAAACTTTTAAATTGTTGCTACCATTTAATGCAGTGTTCTTTAAAATTCTGCAACTTTAAAAAGTCTGGGCACCAACTCCCAGAATTCCTCAGCCAGCATACTGGATAGGGAATTCTGGGAGTTGAAGTCCACATATCTTAAAGTTGCCAAGTTTGAAAAATATTGATTAGTGGTTATCTGAAATATTACCATCAAGATCTGGCATCCTAAAGAAGGCAAGTTGATGGAGTTGAGCCTAATTCCTATTTCCGATCACCATCTTTCCAAATATCTTATCTTCTTTCTGGATAGAATAACATACTTCTGAACAAAGGGCTGGGTTTTCTAAGAGATCTGGTGATTAAGGTGTAGACCTAGAAACCAGAAGGCTGTGATTTCTAGTCCTCCCTTAGGCATAAAATCTACTGGGTTGGGTGACTTTGGCTGAGCCACTCTTTCAGCTCAACTCCCCTCACAGGTTTGTTGTGGGAAAAATAGAAGAAGAGACAAACATTAGTATGTTCACTGCACTGAGTTGTGTATAAAAGAAAAAGAAAAGAAAAGCAGGATAAAAATCCGGAAAACACAGAATATCTTAAGTAAGGCCCAGAAATATTCCCAAGGAACAATGTGATTTGGTTTAAATTGGAAAGTCAAGATGTGAAAGAGGCCTGGTCCAGTTCAAAATGTGTTTCAACATTCAAAGGATTTCAGCCAGGTATCTTCAACTGTATTAAATTTTGAAATACTCCCTTTGCATCTCTTTTAAGCCAGAGGTGGCAGGGTGCTTTCAAATCCAACCATCAAGTCAATGGAAATGTTAATACTAAATTAGTGTGGAAAATATATAACTCCAACTGAGAAGAAAAAAAAGTTTGTAAACTATTTAAAAAGAAAAAAAAGTTTGTAAACTATTTTAAAAAAAAGTTTGTAAACTATTTAAAAAGAAAAAAAAGTTTGTAAACTATTTAAAAAGAAAAAAGTTTGTAAACTATTTAAAAAGAAAAAAGTTTGTAAACTATTTAAAAATAAATCTCTCACATTTTCATTCTTTTTTAAAGGCTGCCAGGCAGACCTGGCATGATCTTATGGGATGGGGTAATTGACCTAACTCTAACATTTTTAAAACAAAAACAAATTGTTTGTTTGGAGGTGACAGGAAATTTGGCATAGCTGGTTGACAAGTTGGGTCATCCTGAGATACACTCAAAAATCCAAACAACTGGATCAGCAAATGAACCGACAATACTCCAACTCTGCTGCTGTTTCGGACTTGGTGATATTTTTCCCACTAAGATCTGGAAATTGCAAGGAAGAGTCATACTTATCACTGGCTTCAGAGAAGTGTCAGATTTGATTCTGGGGTATGGGGGGAGGTCACACAGGGAAAGATTAGTTTTTTCTGGAGAGAATTAGAAAAATACCATTGATTTTTCATGTATGAAAGTGAAGTGCATCATTATCTGTAACAAACCTCAGAGGCAAAACAAAGTGCAAAACATGTTCCAGCCATCTGATCTGATCAGCTTCATTTGGGGTGATTCCATCATGTCCAAGTATCCCTTTGAAGCCTGGCACAGCAGTAATAAAAAATGGTATTAAAAACTGGAGCCAGAAGTGCCCACAGCAAATCACGAAGATGCCGAAATTGCAATAGATGATGAGATCATATCCTAATACTATCAACTAGCTCCTTGCACCCGAATTTCTGATACAGAAAGTTGTGACATTTTGGGGATGACATCATCATAGTGATGTTAGGAACTGCCCCATCCCTGCAGACTTTGGACTAGAAATATTTCAAAACAAGCCCCCAGACTTGAATAACATTTACATGAGCTGCTGTTCTTCTGAATCCAAAAGAGAAACAGAGGATGGCACCATTTATGATAAAGGTGGGTGGCTTAAGCAAACGCATATTTCTTGCAGGATTATTCATTCCTCTTTATACTAGTCTTAGTTTAAGGAGGTCTAATTATTGAACCTATACAATCTTCACACAAAGCCTATGATTGTTTGCTACACATCAGAAAATACTGAATACTTAAAATTGTATTCTAGTGCCTATGCAAACAGGCAGTTGATAAGTATGTACGAATGTGTGTATGTGAGCTGAAGAGCAGGTGGCTCTTCCTGATGATCACCTTTGCTGTCTCCCATTTTTTCTGAATCCATTTTACAATGCACCTGGGATTGATTCATCTGCTATCTGCAGATCTAATTGGACTAGGATGCTGTGAGTTATATGGGTGGGTATACATGTTTGCAAGCCTAGAGCCTATAGTGAGAACTACCAGCTGATCGGCCCATAGCTAAGCACAAAGAGCTATCAGCCAACCAATAATACCTCATATTGTTCCCTCACATCTGTGTGTATACATCTTCCCCTGTCCCTCTCTATTGAAACTTTAAAAAGAACATATTTTTGGCATTTTCTCAAGTTTTTGCTCACTATGGTGTCAAACCTCCATTGACTTCCAAATTCTTAATAATGTGCCAGCAATTCTGCACTTGCCCTCCTTTTTCTAGTGCAGCTAGTATAGTACTGTAGTACAAACTAAGATGGGAAAAATCAAACGTCCCTACTAATGAGACCACAGACCATCAATTCAAGCATAAGGCAACAATTTATTGCTGTCTTTCAAATGTCTTTGAAATTTGAAATCTGTCCATTCGTAGAGGCAACTCTGCTAGCACAGGGATATGTCAAATTTGCCCACAGTTGTAAACCCCTGAAGTTCTGGATTTTTAATCGAAGATTGGCAAGGAGGAATGTAATAGTGGTGTGTACCTCTTTTGCTTGTCATGTAAAACTCTGTATGATTTTTTCGTATAATAATTCCGTATGTGCAATGGAATGTATGGATGACCTCGGGGAAGGAGGGGAAGAGATGCTGCTTAAGAAACAATCAGACAAGAGAGGCAGGAGCCCCCAGTGGCTTAATGGACAGAGAATGAAACTTAGGATGGACTTTTTGATCAGACAGTCAAAAGTGCTGGCATCTTCTGTGTGGACTTTTGCAGAGGGCATTCAGCACTTTTAATGGTTAGGCAACACTGATGTTATTTTCAAATACTGCCTTGTAATAAAACCCTCATTGCTTCTGAATCTAAAAGAACCTATGACTCAACACTGCTGGACTGGGGATTGAGCAAACAGACGTTGGTTGTTAAATTGCATGATCATTGGGGGGCTCACCTCATCCCACAGATGGTGATACTCTTTCATCTTGAAGACCTCAAAAAAGGAGGGGTGGAATGCTGTCAAGCAGGATTATCTTTAACAATGCACACTTTTAAGCACTTAGGCACAACAAAATTGCACAGCAGGGCACAATGCAATCACTTTGCCTGGAATACAGTTAAATGGAGAACTTCACAAATTCAGCAAGTATATTACTCAAAGGACTCTCAGCAAGGCCTCTTGAGATTTACTTGCAAACAGGCAGGCATTCAATGTACATCAGTACTTAAGAAGACCCCAGGAGATAAGGAACAGCCAAACTATTTACAGAATGATGGGCATCTATGGAGGAGAGATGAGAATGGCCTGTGATATCAGGGGTATGATCATGACATCATCTCAAAATGACATGCATGATGTCATATGTAACCCAAATTGTATAACGTACATCATTTATGCAGTGATGTTATGGCATCCACATGGATGGATGGATGGAAGAAAGGAAGGAAGGAAAAGAAAGAAAGAGAGAGAGAGAGAAAGAAGATCCAAAAAAATAAGTAATTCTGATAAATAGGTATAAACACACTTATTATCCCTCTTTTCTCTTTGTTATTACAAAAATCCTTTCAGCCCCTTATCTAATCCTTTTTCAATCATCAAATCTATTAAATTTGTTTTCAGCAAAAAGTTCTTAAAAAGTTTCCAGAGAATGGATGTGGATTTGTCTCACAGCACCTAAGAACAGGATGAGAACCACAAAGTGAAAGCTTGACAGAGGGAGATCTAAATTCAAAATAATGAAATTTCCTCATGATGAGAGTTACAGGAAAAGCCTGTATCATGGAGTCATAGGTGCTTCATCACTGGAAGTTTTTAAACAAAGGTTGGAAGCCATTTGTCTGGGATAATCTGAGGATTCCAAAGAAAGAAGACTAGAAACCCTCAAGGTTCTTTCCAGCCCTCTCATTCTATGATTTTAATCTAGGATCCCCAGTTCCACATATGCCCCACTCCAAAAAAAAGCCTTGGATACAGCCATAGTTGACTACCAAAACCTGCTACCAAACTGTGATTTCCAGTTGGAGAAAACATTAACAGTATGAGTGGACTATAATTAATATATTTAATTTTAATTAAATGTAAATTCATTTAAGGGTTTCTACTTAATTTAATTAAGCATAGATTATTTCTTATTTTTATTTCTTTATTAAACAAACTTATATAGCTGCCCATCTACCAGAACTTTCTCTAGGACTAGGTGGTGAACAAAATAAGCAAAGTGTACTAAAAAAAACCCACTTAAATCAATAAAGAGTATTGAATTATGGATAGCATAATGGCAACTTAGCAATTGAATTTCTGTGATATATTAAACCACAAATTAATCAACTACATCTTAGCTTAGCATGTGATGTGACCATACCAAAGATTGTTATGTACACCTTTCTCTCTCCATCTCTCACATATATACAAGCACATATACACTGAAGAATTACACCAATATAGCATAATTTGTGAACACTGCTTATGAGTCACCTAAAAAGAACCCCGTGGATATCCTTAGCAGAGAGCAGGTTAACAGCTCCATCAAGTGTGCCAACCAGTGGTTCCATATTAGGTGTGTTTTGTTACTGCTGGTGAAAGGTTATAACTCTCAGGTATTTGATACTAATAAATAAATAGTCTCTGATGTTGAGCATATATTATTTCCCTTCAGTGTCACTTTGAGAAGCATAGTAGCCAGGATGAACTCAAATGCTTTACCCGGAGTATGACGATGTGATCTTGCTAAGCAAAGTCCAGCACCTTGTCTCTAAGAGTACAACTTATTTCCCAAACGTGGGCAGAGACCATCTGGTCCCCATCAATTCTGTCGGCATGGAGAAGCATCATGCTCCCAATCATGGACAACAAAAAATGACTTTATGCGTGAAGGACAAATGCAAAAAGTTTCTGAAGTTGTTTTTTTATGGCAATCAGTATATCACAGCCTGGTAGAGGCCAGCTTGTCAACTTAAATAGCTCTGTTCATATGAGATAAATAAAGAGGTCTGGTTTGTGCACAACTTAATACTCTGGGGAAAAAGTAGTTTTTGTGCAAGCCGGGCTGAGAATTTATAGGTAAGAAGTTGGATGTTGCTTTGTTTTGTTTTGTCAAAACAGTGGTCTTCTCAATGTTGCTGGAGGTGAACATGGTAAATCAATAGCAGTGCTCTTGATAAAGCTTTGCCTCTTTTGTGATCTCAGGATCTGAAAAGAGATGGTTCTTTGTGTTCATCTTTTGGGAACATGAAAAAAGGCTTTAGCTCCCCCCTCCAAACGCCTTCCATTTTCAAGAAGCAGGAAAGTGGCCAATGGTACTTTGGCATGAGAAATGTCTGGTGGTTCCATTAGCTATGGTCAAAAGAGCAAGGTAAAGGCACCAGACAAGAACATAGAGAACCAGCTTGTGTATTTGTGACTTATTGTGAAGCATGAACCCAGCCCCCAAGGTTTCCAACCCATGATTCAGGCTATCCATACGGTGTAATCAAAAAGTCAAGATGGTGGCCTCAAGATTGCATTCAAAGTTCTTCCCATTTTTTATTCGTATCAATCTATCATGGCAAGATCTTGACTTTTTTAAACCATATTACATAGGCATAATTTATGGTGTAGTATTTTGCATGAACCCTGCAAAAGGTGCTTCATTAAATGAATCATGGTTAAGAAAACTATAGTCTAGTACAAGAGTGTGAACCTCATTGGGTGTGCACATCACATTAAGCAACAGTTTGTTCAGCTAAAGCTGTTGAATAAGATACACTTATTTGCACAATACATTAAGCCAGACTAAGAACCACTGATGTACTTTAGGAGGCATGTGAAGTTTCCTTCTGTCCCCCAAATGGTGAAATGAGGACAAAAATTCAATTTATATATAAATAGAATTAAATAAATACAGTTTTATCCAACACTTAATCTGGTTAACAAATTAACCATTTTTTTCTGGATTCATGCAACACAGAGAACAATCAATAAAGCAAATAGGCTGAGCTCTGACAACTTGCTAAACCATCAACACAGTTAATCAAGGTTATTATTTAGTCAAGCTTGCTACTAGTTGAAGAAAACCTCACCAGATTGTATATGTTTCTTCTTGGGTGAATTTTTTTAAAAATATAGTTTGGCAACTTCATAGGTTTTGGGGGGACACTCATATAGCTCTAGGCCAGGCGTTATTTATGCTGATCCATAAATCATGGTGTTTGGGGGTTTGTTTTTGTTTGTTTGTTTCTGTGCCTTTTAGTCAATTTTTGACTCCTGAATACTGCCTGGACAAGTCCCTGTAGTTTTCTTGACAAGGTTTTTTCAGAAGTGGTTTGCCATTGTCTCCTTCCTAAGGCTGATAAAAAGTGACTGGCCCAAGGTCACCCAGCTGGCTTTGCACCTAAGGCAGGACTAGAACTCACAGTCTCCCCGTTTCTTGCCTGGTATCTTCGCTATTACACCAATCTGGCTCTATGATCATTGATTACAAGGCCATAGTGTATGTGTGTGGTGGTGAGGGGGCAGTTTGCAACAGTACAAGCCAGAACAATCATATCATGGCTTAGTATAATGGGAAAATCCAACATCTGTATGCATCTAGCTCAGAATTATTCATTCATATCCAGGTTCTATGACCCGATGCTGCTGCTTCTTCACCTGGATGTGCCAAGAACTGAATGTGGGAGTTTCTGCCTCCAGAGCAGATTTTCTACTGCCAAACTACCAACATTTCTCAAACCAAAAGAGCACTAATTATTTCAATCTGAGCTCAACATATGTTTCAGCAGCAAATGACTCCAGATGAGGCAAGCCACATATACCTAGCCAAAGTATACGTACAGACAGTACAAGAAGCAAAAGTAAATCACAAAACTGTCTACTTTGTATATGCTTTCTGTGACATAGTCTGATTCCTCTCTAGATTTGCAGCTTTTATTATTTTTATTTTATACTTTTTGCTGGCTTCGATTACTCTTTGTGAGTATGTCTGTTGCTGCAATGGACAATTTTTGTTATTGTTCCATGTTCACAGCTTACTGATTGATGCTTTTATTGTTTTAGTGTTTTATGGATTTTTTATAAGATTCTCTGGGAACCCTTGCAGTTGAAAATACAGGGCAGAGTGATTTAATAAACAGGAAGATATATTATACCACTTAGAGAATACCGGATCCCATTTTACAGCTGAGGAACAGCGAGGCATAGCAATCAGATGGCTTGCAGATGGATGACTCCTGATACTTCCAGTCAAAAGGCATTGTGTAGTTATTCCATCTTTCCCTTCTTATCTGATTTCTTGATGCCTGAAAAAAGACAGAAACAACAGTGGAAAGAGATTGCAGGGTTAGAAATGGAAGACAGCCACATTCAGACCATTCATCTTGACTCACAAGCACTTACCTCCTACAAGTGAAACGCGATTACACAATGATGTGAAGAAGGTGCTTGTCCATTCACAAAATGGCTACCAAGACAATGTTTGCCAATGGTAAAGTACTCAATTCAGAAGGCTAATTAGTAAGTAACCTTACTGTTACTATAACTTCCATTTGGATGTAATAGGCAGAAGGAATGACCTTGAGGAACAAAAGGAAGACCTGCTACTAAGACAACAGTCAGATAAAATAAATTATGTGTCTGGGATAGAATTGTAATCTCAGAAAGCATCTCAGGCAAGTCCCGCCGTCGTGTTCACAATGATAAAGAGAGGAATGAGGGAAGCTCAAACAGATCTGCATTGTTACTGTAGTCATATAATAAAAAGCAGTATTAGCATTCATGACTTTGGTTTCCTAGTCTGGTCTACCATGGAGGGCCAACACTGCCTTTTTTTGACCATAGTTCAAAACAAGAACTGTTTGACAGCCACCCAACTATATTTATTTGGACTCCAGTCAAACAATGCATTAAAATGCAATGCCTGAATTCTTAAGCCAGCAGAAAAATATGATAGCATAAAATTGGCCTCTCCCAGCTGCTAATCTCTATTTTGCCTTGGGAACAAAGACAGCAGATAGAGTTATCCTTACTATTTTCATAAGAGACATCTTAGCAGTTAAGAAATTCTTGATTTTCCTAGCTTTGTTTGCCTTCCCACCCACAAACTTCACCAGCTAATAGGAAACACCCACTATCAGTATCCTTAATGGAGGATAGGTGTGGGACTGAAGTAGGAGACATGTTTTGGCAGATGGCTAGACTAAGGATTAGGCATCTGTCACAACCTGTTCTAGGTTGGTACAAATGTTTTCATAGGTCCATTAAAGGGGAATCTGACAAATGGAGATTCCTTTGACAGTGACAGGCCTGTGCCTGTGCCCCAAAAAAGGCTTATAATCAGCTCATATTGGAAATGGAATCACAGATATGGAGCCCCATTCTATTAATTACTTGAAGAAATGGACAACAGCTCTTCAATGAATATGGAAGAAAAAAGAAATGTCATGTATATTCAAGAACACCATTTGGAATCAACAGGAGGGAATGTGGCCTTCCTGGTGCTCTCTGAGCTTGGTGGTTTGCTTGCAGACATTTCATTATCCAAGTAGATGACATCAGTGTGGAGAGTGTGGGGTTTGCTACCCTGCCCTGCTTCTATAGGTAGTCTTCAATTAATAACCACTCATTCAGTGACCATTTGAAGTTATGACAGTGCTTAACAAGTGATGGTTATTTATTTATTTTTATTTATTTATACTTTTATTGCTATGCCGCCAATTTCCAAAGACTCTTCGTGGCTTACATAGATTAGAGATTTATATAGTAGTGTAAACTAACCCTGCCCTCCCCCCCGCTGGCCGGAGATGTTGCATCCAGGCATCTCCGTAGTTTCTGCTCCGCCCCCGGCAGGAGGGTGGGCCACCTTTGACTCACCACTCAACTCCTCGCCGCTCGCCTCGCCCATCCCGCCGAAGCCGGCCAGCTCCCACCGAAGTGGTACCCAATTTATCTACTCGCCAGTTGTTACGTGTTTTCGAACTGCTGGGTGGGCAGAAGCTGA
>JANHZU010011055.1:246687-258506 GCA_032468055.1 Acrochordus granulatus | reverse complement strand
AGACAGGGGGGCCTGGTGTAATGTAGTCCATGGGGTCGCGAAGAGTCGGACACGACTGCGCGACTGAACAACAACAAGAGGAGCATGAAGCATAAAGTCCTTTCAAAGATAACAAACAATCAGAGCAATTAAAGTAATATTCTTTGCATTAGTAAACATTATCCAGGCCACCCTGCCTACAATACTTATTGACTTTCCTGAAGGAACTCAATCTTTCCCCAATGAAAGACAAGCAACTTTCCAAATGATGAAAAGATATTCAGATGAAAACAATAGCAGTATATCCCACTCACATCTTCCAAAAAAGAAAATAAACTAAAACAAAATTAAATAACAATCTGAAATGAGGTAGGAAAAAAAACACAAATGTTTACTTCCATTGAGAGTAACTTTCAGGAAAATACAGGTCAGATTCTGTACAATTTACATTCAATTTCAACAAGAAATATTCACATTAAGAGTTGTTGGCATTATTTAAATAGCCTGTTAATTTGGTTCTATCCATTGTATCATGCTCCACCTCCAATTCCAAGGTGTCCTCTCTCAAGCTGGCAGTTACAACTTGTAGTAAACTCTAATTAATATTGAATTAAATCGCTCTCTTCTCCCACTTCATCACATATACACGTTTGTCCAACAGCCTCCAATGTGGTACCATATTGAATGTTCTGGCAGTTTGGTGCATATTCCTAGTTAAAATGAATAGAATAAGAATATTATATTCATTTTATGAATAGACTTTAAATCATGTTTCATGATTCATATGTTCAGAAATATTGTTTTCTTTGGCTGACAAACACTACATGTTCTTTGCCTAGGAGTATAAGTTTATCCTGGAATTAATTGGCTTTGAAAAAAAAGATGAGAAAAAACATTAAAACTAGGTTTAGCAGCTGGATTTAACATCTGCCTTGACAAGGCCATTAATGCTTGATTAATGAGTTAATTTATGAGACTGTGGGAAAATATCAAATTTAGGAGCTGTAGGTAATTTAGGAGCTGTAAAAGAGCAAAATACCCTCTGCCACATAGCTTTTCCATGTCACATGGCAGATTTTTTTTAAATTATACCAGCTTTCTGTAAATTTATTGATTCTTTGTAATTTTATATTTCACATGTACAAATTTTATCCAATGACTTCTCTTATATATTAAAATATTTCAGTATCAGTCCTATCATTTAGGAAATCCAGAATATGGCTAACAATGATTATATTCCACTTTAACACACCGTTATGAAATCAAGGGGATATTAAAACTTGTAGGTCATCTGAATATTTTTGAAACAAAAATAAATATCTGCATGCTTGGGTGGATTTGATAATACTTTTATTTATAAATGAAGATAGAGATGAGAAGATAAACACACATCTTCAGTGCCCCAAACATGAGTTCAACATGAATTGTCTTAAAAATGTCTTAATTCCTATACTTCAAACTTTAAAGTCTTACATCGCAACAAAGTTTAAGAAACAGGCATCTGGACTGGATTTTTCTCAAGTCGAAGACGTTTCACCTTTAATCCAAAAGGCTTTTGTTGCGATGCAATTACCCTGGACGAGTGAGAGTCTTCACAGACATTTCTAACTAATGTTAATACACAGTGGCTGGGAATCCTATCAGCAATAATGCCAATATATACAGAGTGACCAAGGTTGGGATGATAGCTTAAGACAAATGGAACAATGCCACCAGTTTTGCATTAAAACTGCTTACCTTCCTTCACACATTCTTCTGCTTTCAGGTTACAAGAGAGAAGTACAGCTTCTAACTCCTGCACTTGCTTTAATAACCGTTGACCCATATCTGGAAGAGCTTGCACATTCACTGCTTTCAAAGTTCTCTAAAGGCAAATTTTAAAAAAAAGGAAAATGAGCTGTTACCGATTTCCTACTAATGTGCCCAGTCATTTAACACACCTTTTTTCTACATAGGTATAATATTTAAGAACTATACATGAAATGTTTTATAAAAATAATGGTTAATGTGCCCATTCAAGTCCATGTTTCCCTTCCTCTCATGATGTTAATTGAGGAACTGTACACTATTAATTTTCTACCAGTCTTTTCTATGCAACTTACTTTTTGGGGAACAAGACAGCTTCAGAATGAATAAAACTTTGGCTTTGGCCTCATTTATTACTTGCTTTAGCTGTACTTTAGCAGATTATTCCTTAGAGAATGCAACCATTAAACCTATGCCCTCATACTCTAGTGGACTACCTATAGCCTTTCAAGAGATTGCTGAGAATTATGGTTCAATAACATGTCAAGGACTATGAATGGCCCAATCTGCCTTAGCAGTTTAGTACAAAGGGTAGGAAACCAATATTTCAATACAGAAAATATCATTTGGTTCATTTAAAAATTAATACTTAGATGCAAGAGATTACACCTGCTTCTGTTTCAACTGAGCTGAAAGTTGGCTGTGAAGAGCTTTGTAATCAATACTGTCAGCCATCTGCAAAGCGGCCACTTCAGACAAGATGGAAGGCACATCCTTTTGAATGCAATCTTTCTGTTGCTGGGAATCAACTGGCTGTCCAATAAGAGACTTGAATGACACAAATCTTTCTTTTTTAGCAGTGTCCAAATGTTCCTCTGTATCCTTTGGCACTTCTGGAATATTCCTCATCGGTAATAGTATCGGTGTCTTTTCTGCATTGTCTCCAGCACATTCTACTGACAACCTTCTTGGTTCCTGAAGAGTCACAAACTGTTTGGATATCAGTGTTTTTTCTTCTGTTTTCCAGTTGCTATTTTTTTCCATTGTTACTATTTTGCTTCCATAAGTTTCTAATGCTTCTTTTCCAAGTTGCTCTCCATTAACTGGTTTTATGCTTGAAGTGTAACAGCTAAAGTTTGATGATGATTGTTTTGGCTTCTCATTTCCCTTCAAATCATCTTCAAAAGATCCCGAAGATGAATTCTCTTTCATGTGGGTAGAGGGAATCTCAAACTTGTTAGAATCACTTTTGTGTCTATCCAGTATTGTTTTTTTGGTCTCAGTTTGAGGCTCATTTGGTTTTATTTGAATTTTTATTTTTTCCTTGGGTAAACGTTCACATTTGTCTTCAAAATCTCTGTTTTTTATGTGCATGGCTGATGAAAATTCTTTCTTGACAGACAGAGACTGTAAATTAGGCTGGTGTTCTTTATCAGAGTTCTGAACATCTCTTTTCTGATTTTCTTTTTCTACTGAATTTCTGTCCTCGTTATTGTTCATTTTTTTGAAAGAAAATGGCACGTGATTCCTGTTTGAAATTTTGAAAGGGTTTCTTTGATTTCTGTGATCATGCAGCAATTCTAAAGTGTGCTGAGACTGTGGATTAGGTGGCATTACAGTGGTATTGGGCTCCTATAAAACAACCGTGTGAAATATTAGTCTACTCTTTCTTTTAATAGATGCAGAAAAACATACACATTGGGAAACACCTTAATTTTTATTTTTCTTGAAAAGTTTCAAACCATAATAACAATTATTAATAATTCTGAATTTACGCAGGTATTAACTATATTATTTTTCTGCCTCATGTGATTCTGCATTATTATTCTCTTTAATTCAGACCATTATAACTAGTTCATAAGCTCTCATTTTCTTTCTTTTGTTCACTATTAGCTTAGGTCCTTGGCCCCAATTTCAAAGCAATATAATCTGCTGGAAAAACTTATAAATCTCTCTTTAAGATTTAAGATGATTGTTTAGCAACGTTGTCTTTGGTTTTCACTACTGTTCACTAAATATCTTTAACATTACATTTGCTAATCAGTATAAATTAATACCTTTAGCTGGATACAATGTGACAAATTCTGTTATGAAATTTACACACAAATTTTTGTTAAACTCTTGTATGGTTCTGAAATCTTTAGGAAGTTAAGAGTGTGCAGAATAGATGAGAAAAAGAAAATGTTAATTCCTTTCTGAACAGCAAAATTCACTTTGCATTTTTCTAGAACTTCCCATAGTTAATCTAGAAAAGTAATTCAGATCATGATGAATAGAAAAAGATAGAAGAACAGTAGTAAACCAAGTAACAACAGCTTAAACTTCTAAATGCTACCAAAATGTAAAGTTTAAATAGCAACAGTATACCTGCCAGGGGACATTTCCACACATTTTCTTTTTTTCCATTTTACCTTTACTGCATCGATAAAACAATCTAATGAAAAAAAACAAACATGGATTAACTGGGTGTTAATGCTTTATTGACACTATTCTGTCTAAGTATCAACTGTTCCTCTGAAAATATACCTGTACAGGTTGGTCTTTGATTCCTTAATCAAAACCTGCAGCTCCACTATACATTCTTCATGCACCAAGCAATGAGAAGGCGAAAGACTATGGAAATAAAAGACAATTATATACATAAATATCTATGTCACAGAAAAAAATAAAATTACTATATTACCTCAGTATCAAAGATGGTGAAAATTATTTAAACCTGGCTATTCTCTCAGTATTATAGAGCAAATGCCTTTCCTGCCTTTGGGATAAACACTTATAAATCCAATTACAGCAACATGTTTAAAATAAGGAGACTGAAAAGCATAGTAAAATATAAAACATACAGCACAAAATTCTATTACGGGCTCAAATAAATATTTAGAAATGCTTTTAAGCCTCTGTAGATGCAACCCAGGCAACAAACACTTCAAAGCCAAAACACATATGGCACAAATGTATTTTTAATGATATCTTACTGTCACCCCAGCCAAAAATTAATTATAGACTCGACATAAAACTATATTTCAGGATATAGAGTGCTTCATATTTAAAAATTACTTCTTGTATCAAAACAGCAGAGGTTTTACTTTCTAGATAAACAACTGGTGAAGAGTAGGTGAGCAATCAATCGGTAACTCCCTAACTTACTCAGTGGGGAGCACAAAGCCACACGGCTCCTGATTTTGTACTCCACACATATAAAAGCTTTTGCCTTTATTTGGTCCATCTCGGTTTCCAGTCTTCAAAAAACAGGGAAAGCCTGAATGGGAAGAAAATGAAACCATGAAGTTTAATCAGGGGTAGAAAAGTACCAAGCCAGCTAATGAAAAAATTCCTCCCTTCAAGGATTCACAGGACTCATTTATCAATTTTACTCTCACCCTTTCTCTGTGGTACATGAAACTGAAAACACTGTTTGTACCACCAAGCTGAGAGCAGGAATCCAAACTTTTCCCTCCAAAAGTCTATCGAGTCTCTGAGTGAACACATCCAATGAAATGGAGCATTGCACCGCTCAAGTAAACAGATTCTGCTATCAAACTGCTGTTAATAACGCATCTTAAAACTTTTAACTTCCTATAATTTAATGCAAACGCACCCAGGCACACATGCATTTTCTGGGTCTGGCTTTCAGGAATGATTGAAACAAGGGCTGTAGTCTTTCCCACATGATACTCTTTAACAACTCGTTCGGTGCTCTCAACAGCCTTCCTCCCCAGGATTCAAATTTTACCCAGCTCCCCATTTATCATCTTGTGAGGAGCGGTCGGCCGAGGGAGAGGAGAGAGAGAGACGAAGACCATCACGCCTAGTGCTACAGAAAAATATTTCTGCGTGCATACGAATGAATGTAAGTCTGAGAATCCCCGAGACCATGATTTTTGCTTTGTTCGTAACAAAAAAGACTTTCTGAGCTGTATTCCGTCCTATGCAACATCTTTCGGCTACATTATTTTAATCCCCTTTTTATCAAGCAAGAATAACCTTTATCGACATCACACCTGATGTTATAAAATGAAGCTTTGTTTTTATTACATTATTGCCCGAAAGCAGGAAAAAAAGGACTTCTGAGATTTTCTCCTTACAGTCTGACTAGAAAAGGGCTCTACTTCCTATAAGGGGGGGGGCAAGGTTTCCTGCTCGGTCCACCCTCCTACCCCTCACCGTGAGCGGAGCACAGCACTTTCTCCATCGCTCAGTCTCCAAAGCCTCCCGCGCGCTCCATTCACGGCCGTCCAAGCCTAGCCCGAGAAAAAGGGAGGAGACTCTTGGCTTCCGAAGCCGCCAATCCCCTTGTTCTCTTTCGCCGATGGAACCAATCAGTCCTTCCCGCCCCCGAAAGGCTGAGTTTTAGCCTTCGAGCGCCGAGCTGAGCTGTTTTCGCTCAACTGCGGAGGGGACGGGAAACTCCCCGAGGGAAGAGAGGAGCGCAATTGGTCAGAGGGGCAGCCAATATTTTCACAGTTCACGCCTTGGCGCGCAAAAACAAGTTCAGTCACGTTAGCCTCTGAAGAGTCGGCTGAAGAGGGGAGCGCCCTCTTGGTAGATCGGGGTGGCAGGGGCAGAGCTGGGCTCACCAAGAAAGTAGCATCCTGATGCCGACAGTCGCTTTTCCACAAGTAGGAATGTCCTGAGAACTCTGGTCAAAAGTAGTTGTTGCAGTCTGAAGTGAACTCTGAATCCAGTCCCTAGTCTAGGAAATATTTTTCTCCGTTGAGGTTTTCTTTAACACAGATGCATGTTTGCAACGGTCTTCATATTTATTTTACAAGGTAATAAGAATAAAGCTATGTAATATAACATTTAGAGAGAAAATGCAAAATTAAAACACAGCAGGCTTTTTTGGAATGGGCCCATGAATTAAATTTGTGCCAATAGAGCACAAGAATCAACAGCAAATCAATATTACATCCATATGTACATACAGTAATGTCATAACACACATTTACAAAGTCATTGTAACATCTGATGCAAATTAGTACTCAGATATTTTGTTTTGTTGGCCAAACATGGTCAGACACAAGGAATTTGAGTGCAGTACAGCAGCTCTCAGTATACTTTCAACATCAATAAACAATTTAAGACAATACATAACAATATTATTCAGTAAGTGTGCAGTCAGTAGAGAGGAAGTATTATAAAGTGTAGAATTTATAGGTGTGCATACATATTAGACAACTTGTGGATTAATTAGAATTCTCTACTCTTCTTTCATGTTTTTTTGTTCACAATGAAACAACTTCATGACAAACAAGAAGTCTACAAGATAGGAAAGAGAATCATGTATAATCAGGCCAGAAATACGCTGACCAAAGAGACCAAATAGCAAAAAGGAACTACTGTACTCTGAAAAATCAACTCACAGCAAATGATCCTGCTTCTGTGTGGAGTTTACAGAACATCACTGGCTATAGGAGTCCATCCTCTGTTGAAGAAAGCCATCAACTAGCAGAGAACTTGAATGTGTTCAATTGTAGGTTTGAGAAACAACCACCATTATCTAACGTTAACAACCCCATCTCAGCCACATTAACAGCAGATATTTCCTCTACAACCATATCCATCCCTCCTTCTAGGCTCTCCTCCTCTGGTTATCATGTAACAGGACATTGCCAATAAAGAGAGAAGTCTCAAGGTTTCAGTTTAATCACCTCTGCTCTAGCCAAAGGTTGGTTTTGCATGAGTGCCAAAGTGGGGTTGTAAATAGGGAGCAATTGAAATCTTGTCCCTCTCCCCCTTGTTAACTGAAGGATTTAAAGTCTTAATGTATATGCTTTCTTTTATCCTTCTCAAAAGCTAATTGGTTTTTCTATCAAGAATTTGAAATCTGCAGTCTTGGATGGAGTATTGTCTAAGATGTAGATTTATGGCCAATGTCTCTGAAAAATTGTGTTGATTGAATTTTTTTATATAATGTCTGCTTTGTTACCCCAATGTAAAATTCTGAACAAGCTTCGTTATACTGAATGGCATAAATGACATCTGTCTGTGTTTGGGAGTCTTATTTATTTATTTATTAAATTTATATGCCGCCGAAATCCGAAGACTCTTATCTTTGGGATACACTAATTTTTGTTTCAGTGTATTCCTTGGTTTGAACTGAACCCTTATATTATGTTTATTGACAATTCTTCGAAATTTCTCTTGATACTCCAGCAACATATACATATATGTTGCTTTGAGTGTGAGCATTCAGTTTACAATTTAAGGAAAATTATTAAAAGTACAGTACAGTATCACCTTTTTTGTAGAAATTCAAGTATATTACAGAATCTATTTTAAAAACAAAATTTAGTACAATTGTAAACATGATGATGGTAGATAGCTAGAGAAATGGCTTGTGAAAAAGTTAATTTCAATTATATCTTTGTCACTATATATGAAACTGGAAACTGCTTAACCAGAGTGACAAAACGATCTTCATTTGTGGAATGCTGTTCACCACTAATCCAAGTTACAGTAACTGCACAGAGACAGAGGATTATCTATTTGCTTGTGGAATATGTGAGCCTCAAAGGTAACTGCTGAAAGAATGAAGCATGAATTCAAGTGATTCCTCACAGAAATGGTCTAAGACAATAGAGCTGAGTTTTTCAATCTGGTGCCCATTAAAAGTGTGGATCTACAATATAATTTCTATAGTTGTTACATAGCAAGGACAAACTAAATTGTGGAAGCTGCAATCCAACATGTTTGGAGGGCACTAATCAAGTTGTTCCAACAGAAAATTTTGTTATAGATACTTCATATTATATTAGGTCTTACAAAATATTAATCTTGCTTCGGACTTTCAGTTTGTGCTATTATTTATCTTTGGTACACGAAAAAATAGATACACAGCTTATCCTGAAATTAAATCATTTGAATATAAAAATTCACATTTGTGCATTATCTAGATTCTTAAGTATGATGCTCATTTGAATCCATTTAAACAGTCATAAAAATGCATATGTACACATACAAATATGAAATTTGATTTTCCTTACATATCAAGTAAGAAATTAATCCTAATTACCCATACAAATCACTCTCTTTCCTGATTCCTCAATTAATATACCAAGGTACTCCAAGTAAATTCTTAATGCTACACTAACATTACATTTTGTCTGCAAGCTGCAAGTGAAATTGCAGCTAACTTTCTACACTATCAAGAATGCTGCAGCTATGTTCATTCCGCTATGTTCTGCCAGTTTTGTAGGAAGAAAATGTTACTTATTTGACCATTTAAAACTCAGCATACTTTTGTTGTGACGTCTGCAAGTGATGCCACTTTATCACTCTATTTTTAAAAAACATGTTTTGATTTTTTAAAAAATTCATATACAGTACATATGTGTTCATGCTTGTGCTGCAAAATATCACAGTAATGGAGATAGTATTGTAACATTATAAAGCTAAAGGAAATAAAAAATATTTTGCAGTCATTGCCTTTTTTAAGCTGATTAATATAAACTGTATTTCACCTATATGTGTACCTTAAAAGATTAAAGCATTTTCTGATCATGTCAGTTTAACAACTGGGAAATAAAAGTTTTTAACTGGTACCTACTGCAGTGTTCATAATGTATATCTCCTGCGCAGCATTCGCTATGGAAACTATAACTTTTCTTTTTTTGTATTAAAATTGGACGTTCTGCAGCCTTAGAACAGGAATAAAATCACGGAAAATACAAGATGTCAGTAAATGGAGAATGTAACTTTGTAGATGATTGGATTGAAACGAGTAAGCAAAACATGACAATTCATATTAAAAGGCTAGTGTGAAAGCACCCTAATTCTCAGCCATCAGCAACGCTAGATTTGATAGGCCTCATTTGGTCTGTTAAGATCACTGTTGCATTTCATTATATATTTTTTTCCGTAAGTACCCGGACAAAATTGTAGTATTTGCTAAAGCTGGAGGAAGGATAGGATTACTTTTAACAATGAACTATGTTCATAAACTTTTTAAAAAGCAGGTAAGGGATCCATCCTGAAATGGTGTACCTGCTGTTTCCAACCTGAGTTTTCCTGCTGTGTACAGCTTCAGTTTTTAGAATTCTGTCACAGCTGAAGCCGACACTCCTGGATAGTGCCCAATTTCTGTATGATGCAGAAATAGAGAAATAACTTGTGCTGTATTATTTAAATATCAATGACCCCTTTTATACTTTTCATTTCCCAATTGTTTTGAGTTAATTCGCTTTCTAATCCTCTTTTAATACTGCTTGAGTCTTCATGAATTTTTAAATCTTTTTTTTTCTTGGGACCTTTTTTGCTTTCCTCACAAAGAACTGTGGCTTTGCATCAATTTTAGTGTTTTTATTCCCCTGGTTGTTGTAATGAAACTTGTTAAGTGTTCCCTTCTTCAATGCTCTGTAGCTGTATTTTTTGGCCCATGTGGACCCTGCCGCCACGCCGCGTGCTTGCATTGCTGCCTGCCACAATTCGTGCTGGCAACAGAGAGCTAGACAGGGCATCTCCTCCAAACAAGGTGATTTTCACATCTGCTTCAATAGCTTTGGCCAAGCTGGATGCATAACTATCCAGAGATTTGTGAATTTCAGCCTTTACATGAAGGACAGAGTTCTTTGTTGCTTCTAAACAAAGAAGAGAGAGATTAGCACCATAATGCCACATGAATGTCTCATACATACTGTAAGGTTTAATTTGGACATTGTCAAGATCTCTTGTATAAGTGGAATAAATTCAATTAAGATTCCTTCTATTGTAGCTTTGGGATTTCTACGTAACATAGTGGAGTTATAAATCTAACAAAATGGGCAGATGAGTCAAGCATATGCATGATAATTTAATCTGACAAGAATGACATCTATCCATAAATTTAAAACTAAAATATATGGATCCCAGTCATCATCAGAGTATAACAAAGTCTGCTCCTGGTTTCTAGCCTGGTGCGTTAACCACTAGTTAACCACTAATTAAAACTTACATTTTTAAAAAAGAAATGATGATTTTTTTGCCAGATTTAGTAGAAATATGGCATTTAACTAATAACTAAACAGATAACATTTTGGCAATATCTAAATTTTCAGGAATTTTCCACATTCAACATTTTTTGGGTATATTAATACTCAGTAATTGCTTTGGTTATGTCAGTTTCCTTATAGCAAATTAGTTCAGTCAAGTACCTCATATGCACCTTACATTTTAGACTGCCAATTTTCTGAAAAAAAGCAACTCCCCAGATCAAAGTTTGCAAGATAGCATAAAACTCAAAATTCACTTGTTTGGTAGCAGAATATATGAAATATTCAAGGGGTTTTCAGAGACATGTACCCCCTTAGTATTAAAAACTTAAAACATCTGAATGGTTAAATATATATATAATTGAAGCAGAACCATTTTGTTCATTAAGCATAAACTTGTTAGGTAAAAAGAATTTATATCCCCCTTCAACTCCTTAATCTTCTTCTGTATCATATTATCTCTCTCAGCTATCAGACTTTCTAATGCATTTGTTTAGTTTTCAAGTCTTTCATAACTAATAATTTTATATTAAGTAAAATTATATTGAAATAAATTAATTAAAATAAGCAAACATCAAAGAGCAGTTCAGGACTTAATTCTTGGTCCAAGCAGTCCCCTTCTCTTATATTCAGTAGTAGTGAAGTACTTAGCCTCCACATACCTTTAATTTGTTCCACTTCATCTTCAAAAGTTACAGAACTCCGTCGATGGGGGTAAACACAATGTGAGTGATTAATTCCATCAGAACTATAATCTTCAAGCAGCATAACATCTGTCCCTAAAAGGAGACCATGGCTTAGAGAATTGACTAATGAGAAACTCATCTCACAGATACATGTAAAATGGCACATTTGTGATAAATTTGTGATTTGTGACTTCCTGCATCAGCTCAAGAAATTTAACCTGCCTCAAGAGCTGCTGATGCAGTTCTACAGAGGAATCACTGAGTCTGTCCTTCATACATCTATAACTGTCTGGTTTGGTGCAGCAACCATGCAGGACAGGTACAGACTCCAATAAACAGTCAGGGCTGCAGAAAGAATCATTGCAGCTAGCCTGCCCTCCATGGAGGACCTGTGTATTGAGAGGGTCAAGAGAAGGGTGGAGAAGATATTTGCAGATCC
>JANHZU010011055.1:203253-215729 GCA_032468055.1 Acrochordus granulatus | reverse complement strand
TTTTTTGATTAAATTTTTTGCTCGTCCTGCGAGTTTCTCATCCTGCGAGTTACTCGTCTTGTGAGGTACCACTGTATCGTGTATATACTTCAAGATTAACTATTACTCTTAAAGCTGTGCTTATATGCTTCCTTGTTTGATAGCTTTTATTTAGGCCAGTATCCTGTTTCTAGTACACACACAAAAGCTATATGATTATTCAAAGACGTTCTTTCTGTGTATTTTTTTAGCTATGCCTCGTATTAACTCTTTGTGCAGCTTTCTGGGTAAGTAATCAAATTTAGAGTGTGACTGATATGTCTTAGCAAAATTATTTGTGACTATTTTTTCTTTTTAATTATTTTTATAATTAAATATAATTATATTTTTATAATATAAAATTATTTGTGACTATTTTTTAATTTTTAATTATTTTTATAATTAAATATAATTATATTTTTCTTTTCAGTGGCATAATAAGGGGCTTACTGTCCTCTTCTGCATTTTACAATTCTTTGCCTTGGCATGGTATGTATCACCTCATTGATTTGTATGCTTGTATAAACATTTGATCTCATACGTGGTAACAGATTTGACTTATTTCACATTTGAATTCCTGGTTATTGCTAAACATGAATTTTAGTCAGTTTGGTATAATTTTTAAAGAAAAAGGCTATTAAAAGGAAACTAGTTTCTAGTCCAGCCTTAGGTATGAAACCTGTTGGGTGACTTTGGCATAGCCACTCTCTCAATTCTAGGAAAAAGGTACTTCCAAAAATCTTGCCAAGAAAATTATAGGGAGTAGTCCAGGCAGTTGCTGAGATTAACATTAACTCAAAGTCACACGAATAGACACCTTAATAATACACTTTGGCTGTCTATCTCCTTGATTTAAAATCTTCTATAATGTTTTCCAGTAATACAATAATTTGGTGGCTTCAGAAGCTGAACAGTAAAACATGTTTCAAATGAATATATTTGCCAATTACAATTCCTCTTGCAATATTTGAAATGACAATAAGCTGGTTTAAGGTACTAATATCCTTTTGTTTATAGGTTCTTAAAAAATACTTTCTTGCAATTTTTAAATTGAACTTATTCAAAGTATCAATTTTTGTTGTAAACAGGAATCAGAAGTCCTACCCTAGATTTCCAAATGTGTTTAGCAGACTTTAATCTGAAAAAAGTGACAAAAAAAGTAAATCTCAATTAAAAGAGAAACCAAACTCCAGTCAAGATATTAATAATGTCAAATAATTTTTCAGTTGTACTTATATTAAAAAAAAACCTTGAATGCCCAAAGATGCTGTGGTATCACTTTAATCCAGGAGGTTAAAATTCCCTTCTAATTCAGTAGAAATTAAGTTAAAGGAAATGAAGGTCTGTCAATTTCATAAAAACTTTCTCAATTGCTTATCAAGTTGCTTAAAATACTGAAGAGGAATTAACATTTCATTTCATATACATACATATGCGTGTATGAAAATCATTCTAAAAGCTATTAATTTTTTTCTTCTCTGTAGACTCATTAGAATTTTCAGCCATCTATATAATATTACTTAAGCATTTTATAATGTTCAACTCACCGAAGGGTTTTTCTTTGAACAATTATTTGAAGATATTTAATAATATTTGAAAAAGAAATTCATAAATTTTGTCAGATAATCTGGGTCTGGATGAAAACATTACTCATTTGGCTGGAAGACCTACTAATTTAGCAATACTGAAGTATGTAATAGCAATCTATATTTAATTCTAGTCATGCTGATATCCCAGATCTTCTTTAAATATTTAATAAAATAGGCCAGTAGTTCCACTGTGAAATTTTATGAGAGGAAATGAATACTTTCTTGTCAGAGTTTTTCATTCCCACAAATTCTCTTCATAATGTTTCACTAATGAAAAATTCACAACATTTATATAGAATAAAAATCTATGGGAGAAATAGTTTGAAGCATGTAATACTTATGTTTCTGCATTTAAAATTATAGGGAGTAGTCCAGGCAGTTGGAACAATGGCAATGTGAGTTAGAAGGAGAACTTTTGTTGTCCTCCTTGTCATGGTCTGAACACGCCCTGGTGTCTTTGAGATCCAGTTCTGCCATCCCCCCCTGCAGGGAGGCGGGACCCATGCAAGCAGTCCTCCCTTGGTGCCTGATGAACCCTGAGGGGTTTCAGAGGGAGCTGGGGGATGTCCCAAAGGCATTGCTGCATGGTCCTGTTGAAGCCTGGTTGGAATTCTTGGAATTGGAAGGCGGCCGAGGCTTTGGACAGGATTGCGCCTATGCGGCCTCTCTCCATCCAGCGCTCTTGGCACTCTCATGCTCATTATCATCATGGAAGTGGCTGATGGATTCTTAGCCACCCTCACTCCTCTTTTTATATATGAAATCTTTTTAGCCCACCTTGCTAGTCTGCTGGTTTTTTTGTTTTAATGGGCTTATTTTATTTTTAAGTGTTTTTAATTGTTGTTTTTCATGTTAGCCGCTGAGAGTCTTCGGATTTCGGTGGCATATAAATTTAATTAATAAATTAATAATAAAGTTTCTTGAATGCAGAAGATTTATCTCATTGGCTACCCATGAGATAAGAGAGAATCCTGTTACCATTGTTCCCTGGAACTTTGTTCCCCCTATTCTTGAGAGGAGTTATTGCTGCTCAAGAAATCTGCCTTATGATTTGGAAACTAAAACAGTGCATAATTTAAATTATTACTGTATTCCAGTCTGGGATAAATTGGCAGATTGCAGTATATACCTGATGGACAGCATCTGTAATATAGACCTGTTAACAGTTCTGGGTTGTGAGGGAAAAGTGATTTTCTTTCTTCTTGCTAACGAAGGAATTTGTGCTATTCCTTTTCTAGGTACAGCATTTCTTACATACCATTTGCAAGGTAATCTTGATTGCCAGCATTTAGTTCATGGGACAAACACATTTCTTCTGTGATTCGTATGGGTTGGAAAATCAAAGTAGCCTTAATGAAACATTGTTCTGTGTGCCAGAGATCCAAGAATTACTTATAAAAACTATGTATTTCCTGGCCGGAATGACAGGTACATAATTGTTTTGGTGAAATACTGCCATTAATGTAGAGGGTTGCTTTCCAAGCAGAAATCTGAGTGCTGAGAAGTTTTAATCTGTGTTATAGCAAAGAAAGAAGATGAGAAAGGATATAAAGACCTATGGATATGTGATTAATTTGGAATCACATAGTAGCCTTGGACAGTTCTAACTAGTTTGGAGAAGAAAAAAATAGAGTTAGGATACTGAGGACTTTCTATGTAATAAATATCAAGATTCCTCCTTTTCAGAATTTCATAGGTGGGAGATGTGAGTTTTGATATAGGATTAAAAGGAAACATATAGAGATTTGGTTTAGTGTGCTTAGTTTAAATAAGACAGCTGCTAGGTTCATATACTATCTTAAATCATAACATGGATTATTTGATTGTGGCTTAGCAAAACCCCATCAGTTGTGGATTTGCTAATCAGCTATGCTTAAACATTATGGTGGTGTGTAAATCTAGTCACATTCTTTGCTTCATCAGCATTTCTTTCCACAGGGATGCTGTGAAAAAATGTTTTGCTGCGTGCCTCACATAACAGGTAAGTAAGCAACTCGTAAGTTCCAGAAAATAAAGTGATGGTAGGTTACAGAAAAATGGTCAGATCCTCCTTTTTAACCATGCTTATCTTAATGTATGGCAAAGAATAGACCTCCAAAAATATTTGGAAGGGCCTTGAAGTGATAGACATTCCAAGCATCAATGATCATTGGACAAGAAAGAGTGATCCAAACAAAAAGCAAATATTTTTACAAAAGTTGAATGCTACAAGGCAGGAAATCCTGGACAGGAAAACGAAGATAGGCAGGTTCTTGTCAGCATACCTAGAGTTAGTTCTATTAAGCAAAGTGGCCCTTTCAGGGTAGCAGCAGCAGAGCTGGGGACATTGATTATGAAGAAGATGGAATATTGGCGTCATCAGCTGGTAAGATAGAAAGTGGGAGTGTTTCAGCTTCTTTCTATGTTACACTACCTTTATTAGGACTGCCCTTGGGCTGTGCTGCTAGTTGGTAAGGATGCTTCTTCTTTTCTTTGGTTTAGATGGGAACTTTGGAAGCGGGGGAGATCAGCTTGGGTCTGATGGGATTTGGGAGGAGATAGTAAAGAGAGGAGCTGGATTTGAGCCTGGTAATATCCAAAAGATCAGGAGAAAAAGGGGAATCTCCATTTTGTTTGTTAAATGTGTTTTCTCTACTCCAGAGAACACTTTGCACAGCTTAGTAGTTAATACATTAAGTCTCATTTTGCCTTTTTAATAATCATATTTGGGGATATGCTTAAAATAATGAAAAAAATAAACTTTATCTGGGGAATGGCCCCTAATTCACTATACTTAAAACTAGGATTATTAAGGTGTTGATTCCCATTAGTTCTGTATATTCTCTACATATAATAAGGAGTTTTAAGGATGTTATAATATGTACCTAAATGTTCGCATTTTCTTTGTTTAATGCGATGGAATAAGCAATTGTAGACGTAATGTGATTTTATACTTATATTATGATGGACAACAAAAGTTGTGCTATTTCTGATTTGTGAAATTTGTTTTATTTTCAAAGGCTTTTCTGTATGTGGGTTCCAATATGAAGACATGTATCATCAGCTGAATTGCAAACTGAAAAACAATTTTTTAAAAGAGGGATACACATTTCTATTTATTCCCCCAAAAATACCTTCTGTTATTGCTGTTAATACAGTCTATTCTATTATAAACAGGAATTTATATTTGAAATTACAAGACACTTTTAGAAGAGCAGATTTTCTACCTTTCATAAGATAAATCAGATGGATTAATGGAGGAATTGGGTATAAAACATTTGTTTTTGCTACTTTTTGACTGGCTAAGTTAGGCATCTTCTTACACTGAGGACTAGAACACCTGCACACCAAATGACTTTTGAAACAGCACACCTGCCTAAGAACAAGCATTAAGTTGTTAAATAAACTTATGAATCAGAAGACAAAGTTACCAATTATTCTCCATAAAAATTATGAAAAATCTCAAGATTATATCTCATTTTTACTTGCAAAACTAATACATATGGCACAAAAATATTTTCTTCAGAGTGATCTTATTTTGGAAGATATTCTAGTAATTGTGAAAAAGATGGGATGAGATTTTACTACTTTCTGTCAACAAGTTTGATTTCAGAAGTCCAAAGGACAGATTACCATTGAAAAACATTAGTTAAGCATGTAGAACGTTTTCTGAGGTTCTGCATAACATTCTTTTAGTTTCTAGACCAAGAGATCATTTCTAAATATCCTAAGTCTTTTACCTTCTAAAATTCAAGATTGCAAATTCATGATTGTATGAGGGAATTGACTGGAGTTAGTTTGGTGTCTCCTAACAGGTCAGCAAGTATAATTCCATACTTCAAATTACATTCATTCTTGTCTGGCAAGCAAGAGAATCAGTAGTTGAAAAAAGTAGGAGTCGCAAAAATAGATAGAGACCCTCCATTTCTTCAAGCATTTTTTTATGGATTTTATACATGTTATCTTGACATGAAATAACATTAAGACTTCTGCCTTTATTGTTAACTTACTGTATGAAAACTTTTTCATCTCTTTGATGCCATTGTAATGCCTCTCCCAGTTTCACTTTCATGTTGGCCAAATATGATTCTATACAACTCCAAAGTGGACCATAATCTAAGTAGAGAGACAAACATCTCAGATTTTCAGTGCCTTCTTTTGTTATCCTATCTTTTCTTTCAGTATTTTATTTTTGGTTGCATAATTTATCACTCTGGTAACTGATTAAAGAGGATGATATTATGTTTCATGTTCTGGTTTCCCAGTAGAACAGTATACTGAGATTATTTAAACTGGCAAACACATATTGGCAATTTTTGCTACATTCCTTTCTTCCATTTATGCATTGGCATAGTTCTTGATTATGTCTTAACAAAAGGAAAGTTAGAATGGATATAGGTTAAAAGTTATTTGAAAGTATTTGCAGTTGGTTTGTCTTGATGTTGTACTATGCTTATTTTTTTAAAAAAATCAATGTTGTCTTTGGTGGAACTCATGGACTGTAAGTTTACTGCTGAAAGAAAGATGATTTACTATCTATATTCATATTCTGCCTGTTTGGATCTCTTTCATCTTTTAAAAGAGACTAATACAGAGTCTCAAAACACAGAAATTTCCCAGTGAATAGTAACCACATTAATTCTGATTTTGTACACATTGGAACCAATGTTTGTATTTGTCTAATTAACTCTAGTTTTTTTAATAAGTATTGTTGGTAGTTTTACTCCAGAGGTCTTGGAAGGTTAATTGTATTGTGCTGTTTGACCAAGCAAGCATATTTATAGATCTGTAAGCTTGACATTCATGAAATAATTCACTTTTGTTATAAGTGTCATATGATGAAGTACAAAATTATATACACTGGTTATAAATGAAAGAAGCAAAAGTTGTAAGTAATATATTAAAATTAGGTGTCAAGGCCTCTGTCTTAAGAACTGAATAGTAAATACTCCTTATATGTTTCTTTCCTGTCTCTGCTATCTGTGGGAGCATTTAAAATGATTACTGCATTAAATATAAAACTGTCTAGATCTGTACATTATAAATTTATAAAGATATATGAGTATGTATATTTTAATATGTTTTTGTAGTGAAGTAATGTTTAGGTATTAGTAGTAGTGGTAATTGCAAACTCTCTCTTATAGTAGGGCTCCTGGAATACACAAGTCTGAATTTCACTTAATGGTGAAATTCCTGATGTGTTACTGCACTAAAAAAGATTGGGAACAGCATTCTAAAAGATAAAAGAGTCTTATTTGTTTCACAACAATTGTTGTGGGGAACAGGATAATTCTAAAGTTTATATATACCTTTCTTGGCTTTTAGGGTTACTTGAATATAAAATGATGAGAAATTATATATTGGTGAAGTTGGATTTTTTTTCCCTTAGGGATTTCTTAGCTAAGTAAATCCTTTCTTTTGAATACTAGTTGAGATTATTTTATCATTTTCTCTCTCAATGTCTTCAGAGAACTGAATTGAACATAACATTTTGAACCTTTGAAGAAATAATATTTTGTCCAATATGTCTGTCTGAAATACTAGATTTATTTTGGAGAAATAATAAGATAATTCTCACAGGCTTCAGTTGCAATAATGTCCTTGTTTACAGAATGTGAACCTGTTAGGCCAATAGTAAACTCTTGCACTTTAAGACAAAAAACCCCCAATGCTTTATTTTGCCTAACTCTCAAATTATTACAGTACCTATCCAATAGTAATTGAACCTTTAAATTCAGTTTGAGTAACTTCCAATTTAGGTATATTTTTAAACATGTTTGGATAAAATATTATTAAAGTTATTGAATGTCTTGTAAGAATATCATCTTTGAGTCATTTCTTTTCTCTGAAAAATAAAGTTGTGCTAAATATGTGTTAAGGGAGCAAGTTACTATTATCGTGACATGGTTGTATGGCCTAAGAAATTTTGTCTCTGAGCCAATATTCAACTTTATGTTCGAGCAAACATTGAATAAGATAGTTTTCTGATTTTCCTACCCCCTTATTGTCAACTTCTTAAATCACTTAACTTTGTTCATTATTACTGTACTATTATCACAAATTCTGCCTTAATTGCAAGTATGCTAGTTTCATGATCAAAAGTATTTTAACTACTAAATTTAAGTAATGTGATCTGTTTGAGATGTATATTTGAGGGTGCATGAGAAGTAAAGTGCCTACCTCTGTAGTGTGTCCCAATCATGCTAGCGGGGATTTCCATAATAATTAGAGTTGTGCAAAACATTCAAAAGAGGTGTGTTAGAAGAGTACACAGGCAAATAAAGCACCCCTCTTTGAACTATTAAAACAGTTATATTTTGTGTAAAGCTCAAAGACAGAACTTCAAAACTCTCTTTGCCTGAACTGCTTTTGAAGCAGCCATGCAAGGCTTGTAAAGAAGTCTTTAACAAGCTTCCTTTAATAAGCCAAAAATAAGTGTTTTCTTTGTTTAAAATCAGAAAACATGTCTCTTTTGAATGCTTTGCAGAACCCCCATAATAAGCTATTGATTCTTTAGTTTGAAAAAAAATTCCATTTTTGTACACTGGCTTTTGTAACTTTTTCTGTGTGCTGGAAGTTTTGTCTGCCTTAGAAGAAAATGTCTTTTGAAAGGAACTCTTTTTCAACACTGTATCTTCTGTAATAAAACTGTTTTCACAACACATTTGTGCACTGTGTTTTCAATAAAGTCAACATTGCTGAAAATTTTCAGAATAGTGAAACTTGCTGCTGAAGCTATATCTTCTGAAAACATATTGCTGGTGACAATATATCATAATGGATATTAAGAAAAATTGTTTGAATTCAACATGTATTTTGAAGCTGAAGCTTTGAATTTATCTTTGAATTAGAACTAGAAAATGAAATTTTGTAGAATATAGCAGCAAGGGGAAAAAAGCATTAGATTGTAAAAATGTTCAAAATTATCTATAATGGCATTATTGAACACCCTAATGCTTTAAAGTAATATTATATAATACTGCTATTGTAAAAATTGAGGTAAACCTTTTAGGGTCTCTTGGAAATAGGGTTATATTTTATGAACATTCTTTTATCCTTAGAGAAAAGAGAAATTCTTCTGCTTATTGATTATGTGTGTTTACCAGATCAGCTTTTGAATCATATTGGTTTTCATATTTAAGAGAATATGAAATAAGTCATAATTTTGTCCTTTGCTGACATGTAAACATAACGCCAAGTAGTTGAAGCTATCCTGAAATTCTTTGTTAATGAAGATGATTATGTGGGAAAATATTTCCATTAAAGCTGTCTGGATTTTTGTTAAGTTCAAAAAATTGATAAATAGGTGCAATAGATATTGGTACAGCATTAAATTCTTCTAAAGCGTTTTCAAAACAAAACTTGCATAATTTAACATTTCAAATCAACATTAATTTTGATCACATATAAAATAGATACAAAGGAATTAACTGAACTAAACTGAAATCTAAGTTCTTGCTATGTAAAATAAGTCATTGGACAACAGTTGATAGTTATAATACAAATTTGTCAGTACATAGAAATGTATAATATTTCTGTGAAAGCAATTTAATATCTACATGATAATTAACTTAATGCTTGAGATACTTGTTAACTACCAGTAACAATCTTTAAAAACTTATGACTTTAAAAAATATGTATATTTTAAACATCTTCTGAAATATTAAACCTGAAACTCTGCTTTTACATAATTGTTACACTATATGAATATGCAAAAACCAGTTTGATGTAGTGGTTAAGGCATCAGGCTAAAAACTGGAAGACTGATTTCTAATCCTGCCTTGAGCACAAAGCCAGCTGGGTGACCTTGGACCAGTCTCTTTTTCTCAGTCCTAGGAAGGAGACAATGGCAGACCATTTCTGAAAAACCTTGTCAATAAACTGCAGTGACTTTTCCAGTGAATTGGACACAACTGACTGGAAAGAAAAAAAGTGAACATGCACTAACAAATAGGGTTTTTTAGTAGTTTGTATTTTGAATAAAGAAAGGTGATGTAGAAGCTCACAGCTTCAGTTCATCCTAGGCTTGAGTGAGTGAGGTTTATATGAAATAGCAGAGAATCCAACTTCAGGTGATTGTATTCTTTACCAACTATACAGAAGTGGTTTGCCACTGTCTTATTCTGAAATGCTTTTCAATTTTCTTGTATGGTTGGGAGCACTGATATTCCCTGCTAATTTGCCAAGTGCTAATCAAGTTTACTCTGCTTGCTCATCTAGTTACCTCAATGCTCTATAACTTACTGATTAATGCAGTAGAATGAGAACACAGCAAGTGTGTACCTAGGATATTAGTTATTGGATCTATGTGTATAATAAGATCTAAACATAATGAATTTGCTTTTATTGTGGGGCATGATGGCCAAGTGGTAATGACACTGGGCTTGTTGGCCAGAAGGTTGGTAGTCTGAGTTTGAGACCCAGGCACTGAGTAATGGGGTAAGCTCCTGTTATTCACCTCGGCTCCTGCCAACCTAGCAGTTCAAAAGCATGCAAAATTTATTAAACTTGTATCCATCACCCTTGCCAAGGCAGCTCTTGGCGGCTTACAGTCCAAAAAAAAGCAGAAAATAACATTAAAAACAAAAGTTAACCCACACTTTAAAATCTAAAATTAACCATATAGGGAGGAAGGGATCAAAACAATACGGGGGAGGTAAGAAAACTTAATCTAATAACCACGTCCATGATAACATCCTGGTAGATAAATAGGTACTGCCTTAATTGGTGGGAAGGTAACAGTGTTCTGTGTGCCTTGATATATTGTCATGCTGGCCACATGATTATGGAAGCGTCTTTGAAATGGAGATGAGCACCACTCTCTAGAGTTGGACATGACTGAAAGGGGAAACCTTTACTTTTTTATAATTTGCAGTTTTTCCATATTAGAATTATTGAACTATTTGTCATTCATACAGTTAGAGCATAAGCTTGATATATGGGATTTTATAAAAAGATTGAGGCAGAGAAGCATTTTCTGAGATGTGTTTTGCTTGCTCCAGCTTTTTAGTAAATATCTTTGTTTACTAAATCAAGAAATAATTAACAAATCATCTGAAACTCTTTGAAGCTAGCAGCTGCTTACATATAGCAGGAAATTTTTTTTCCTTTTTAACTGATATTTAATAGCTGTGCTTTCCTAAGGACTTTTCTACCGACTATAATAATATAATAGAACATTCTTGATCAAATGAAATCCATGAGAAGCTAACTCATTCTTTCCATCTCCTGTCCCATTTGAATGGACTCTCTTTCCTGAACATTCAGTTCCAGAAGCTAGGGAAACTAAATATCTTTCTAGCCATGACATCCAATGCCGAGTCATAATTACAAAGGACAAAAAGACAGCAGCTTTTCTGGTGTTCTTTAATCAAGGTTTGACACCATCAGTAATTATTGGGCTTGAAGTGATTTAGAAAAGATTAGTCTTTTCATTACTTTAGCAGACATATTCAGAAAAAGGGTCAATTAACTTCTTCTAGTGGTTGAGATTCACAGACAAGTAGGGGTTATGTACAGCAGTAATGTATAGATAAGTATTTGTTAATAGCCTACAGAAAATTCTACTGTCATAAATTTCAGAGAAGCTGACAGAAGTCCGAATGAACCATCAATCCAGTCATTTGTATAAAATTAGAAAAGTTTTGAGTTTGGGCCAAATACTTCTGATCCATTCTGTTATTAGGAGATACCTTATCCTCTGAGCTCTGGAAATTAGAGGCTATTAAGCATTAGGTATAATGTTGACCAGCCTAATTTAAGACATCCTATTAATAATGACAGATGCTCCAGAGTCCAGCTAGTGACAGCATCTTGCCAGGCTTGCTGATTTCAAGAAGGCAAACAGGATTACAACTGATTAGTACTTGGATGGTAAACCATCAGGAAGCTGAGGAAGCATCTTGGAATAAGCCTGTAACACACCATTTCCAGATTGTTCCAAGGCACCTTACATATTGTTCCAATGTACTACTCTCAGGATAATTTACTTCTAGCTAGGTTCAGCAAATACTAATTCCAAGTCATAAAACTTATGAAGAAGCAGTGAATCCCATTAGTAATAGCATTTGATGCCTCTTCAGGAAACAGCTATCCTACTCATTAGAATAATTCTTAGGCTCTCTTAGTATAGTAGAAGGAGGGATGGAGCCAGGAGTGAAGTGGACAATCAGTTTGGAATCTCTATGCATGCACAAACACCATAGGTCCAACCCCTTGTGAAGACCGATAGCCATATCTAAGGGAGAGCAGGTGTGGGCTGACCATAGGAGAAATTCTTGTGACTTTGAAGCTTCAATAAACCTTTAGATTACAGTTGAGCTATCTGGGCCTACTTCTTCTGCTTAACACTTAATATTTTTATTCTGGTTTAGTTCAGGGCTGATTATTGGAACAGTGTTAGGTACTGTTATTTCTCTTACACAGAGAAAATGATTTCCACACAACACCTTTGTGAGGAGGTTTTAAGAATGGAAGAAGTTTCCATGAGGTAGATAAAAATACTTTGCAAACAGCATTCAATCCATGAATGAAATGTTCTTAATCCTACAGACCTGTCAATTCCTTTTCTTTAACATCCATTTGTTTGAAGTAGTTTATTACATTCACCTTCTAGATTAGATTTATATATTTCGTACTCTTGTTACTATAGTGAGCATCTACAAGCACTGTATTTAGTTAATGCCTTTCTGTACACTTACTCAATAGCACATAATATATGTAGCTCAGGATTGAACTGTGGAGTCCTTTGAGCTCTCTAAGCTTGGTGGTTTGTTTGCAGTCATTTTATCACCTGACTAACATCAGTGCTAGTGAGTGTGTGGTTTATTCCCTGTTTATATACAGCAGCTTGTCCTGCCAGTGTTCATGGGTCCAGGCGTCGTGGGCAGT
>JANHZU010011055.1:88151-105122 GCA_032468055.1 Acrochordus granulatus | reverse complement strand
CTGTCTCCTGAGAAACTTGTATGCTGGTCAAGAAGCAACAGTTAGAACTGGACATGGAATGACAGATTGGTTCCAAAGTGGAAAAGGAGTATGGTAAGGCTGTATATTGTCACCCTGCTTATGTAACTTATATGCAGAGTACATCATGCAAAATGCTGGGCTGGATGAATCACCAGTTGGAATTAAGATTGCCGGGAGACATATCAACAAGTTCAGATATGCAGGTGAGCACTCTTATTCATAATTTTTTAGACTGCCTCAGCATCTTTTTTATGAGGGCAAGCAAGCAACTAAATGTATCTGTGAAAGCCAAAAACCAAAAATAGTTTAAAGAAAGAGAAGCTGTAGTTTTTTTGTAGCTCATTCCACATACTTTTGAATCATTCTGCCTGATCATTCTGAATATAAAAATGCTCAATAGATTCTTTAGAGCAGCTGACTTTTTGATCTTATATTACTCAAGCAAGATATTCCTTTCACATTGCTCTGGGGCCAGACCAATTATGTGGTCAACAACATTTTCTGAAAAGTTATGGGCTTTTGCAAATAAGATTCTTATTGATTCTAGGGTAGGAGATTGATTGCACAGGGTGTCAAAGAACCACTGTTTTGATTGCTGACTCAGCAATTGTGGATTCTACAGTGTACATGAAGTGGTTTACTTTTAACATTCCCTGAGGATGGATTCTCGACAGAGTCTGAAAGCTTGGAATAATAAAAATTCTTTTTCTATCCCAATGAGTGGCTATCCTTCTATAATGAACAGACCCAAGTGTCAAGTTTTTTTCACCATTTGTTTAAACTTTGGCCATGTGATGCTGGGAATCCTTTGCAGTCACAGGCCAAAGCTTTGAACAACTACAGGTTTTGGCTGCCTGCAGGAAAAGATCACACCATGGTGCTTGAGCTATCAGATACCAGTGAACTCCGAATGTGGAAAACAGGCAGTGAAATGTTTCACTAAGCAGATGGTGAAGGTCCTCATTGAGGACTTCCACAATTGCTTTTATAAATACCAATGTGAAATAGATAAATGGAGGATGGAATGCAGCAGTAACTGTGGCAATGACATCAGGGCTCGATGAGTGCAATCCAACAAATGTACCAATCTAGAGCAGAAAGCACAAAGATTAAGATCTACCTTGGTGCATAATTATATGGACATCAAGTTCACTGAGGATGAGTTGAGATTCTTGGAATTTGGGACAGGTTACAATATCAAAGATGCCTCCGCCATGGACTTCATAGAAGCTTGCGAGGAGGCTTTAAAATGTGTAGACATTGAAGAGAATAGCAAGCACCTTGTTAGGCAAAAGATTTCAACTGTGCTCATGACACACAGATCAATTTATAGTTTCACACTAGGACAACAGAGGGCCTTGTGAAGGTTAAAAAGACATAGAGACATCACAGTAGTCCTGGTGGATAAAAGATGTTCCAAGGTGATTTTGATACAGGCAGAATATAACACCAAAGCCCTCACCCTATTAAATGATACAACAGAATATAGGGTGGCACAACCTCAAGAAATGAAAGGTTTTTTCAGTTGTTTGGAGCTCCATTTTAAGCTTAGATATAAGGAAACCATCACAGTAAGTGAATGATTTGTAATAGGCCCCTTGGAGGTGCCCCCGGCTAAGTTTTATGGTCTACCCAAGATACATAAGGAGGGATACATAAGTTTTACTTAAAACTTGTAATTGCCTTTAGAGGAAGTCCAGGATATAATATGACTAAATTTTTGGCCAAAAAATTGGGCTTCCTAACAGGCAATTCAGACATTACAGTGTTGTCAATGGAGGATTATTTTGAAAGATTTCAAAGGTCTTCAGATAACATCGGAGGAGATAATGATATCTTTCAATGTTGTCTCACTATTTACAACCATCCCACTGGAGTTAGCAAGAGAGACCTTAATGATATAATTAAATGAGGCGCATGATGAAACAGAAAATTGGCTAAGCAAGGTAGATATTATGTAGCTATATAAATATTGTCAAAAGACATTCTTTACTTGTGCAGGAACATTATATGAGCAAATTAAAGGGACCCTCATGGGATCCCCCATTTCTGGAATCACTGTGGAATTGGTTCTGCAGAGGCTGGAAACACAAGTGTTCAGCCAATATCAACCTAAGTTTTGGTGGAAATGTGTCAGTGACACCTTTGCCATTATTCACAAGGCAGACCTAAAAAGTTTTATGTGCTTTTGAATAAGAAATTCCCTGACATCCAATTTACAATTGAAAAGGAGGAGGATAAACAATTGACCTTCTTGGATGTCTTGGTTCATAGACAGGGGATGGCTCATTGGAAACAAGTGTGTTCCGAAAATCCACCAGCAGAAACCAGATTCTCAATTATAATAGCAATCATTCTCAGGTGCATAAGAGAAACTGTGTTAAGGCTCTCTTTAGATGGGTATACGCACATTGCAGAATTCCTGCTTTTAGAAGAATGGAAATACAATATTTATATCATCAGTTTGGGGCAAATGGATATCTGTCATCTTTCATCAAGAAATGCCTAAGAAATAAACAAAAAATGTCAGCACAAAGTACGGTCCAACACTAGTACCCAATACCATACATAGCTGGGTTATTGGAGGTCATGGAATGGCTATTATGGTCATATGGTTTGGGGATGGCACACTGGCTGGAAGCCACACTCCAAAGACAAATTATGCACTTTAAAGACTGTATCCCTACAGGGGAGCAATTGCACGTTATTTATTGCAACAATTGTATGGAGTGTGATTGCAACTACATTGGCCAGACAAATGTAGACTTTAAGCAGAAGGATAAAACAGCACACAGCAGCTATCCATCACAGGAACCCTAATTTGCTTGTTGCTCTGCATGTTTGGGCGCATGGGCATATGATATAGGGCATGCAAATAGCCACATAGCAAGAGAGACTATTGAAGCCTGGGAAACCAACATGACTTTGGTGAATAGATGTATTGAGCTTCCAATAGCTTAAAAGGGCAACATCAGAGTTTGCAACATTGAGAAATGAAACAAATCTCCATTTCTTTTTTCTCCCTCCTCCTTTCTTCTTTATCCCCTCCCCTTTCCTTTTTTTTGTCTCCCAATTATCTCCCATTAACTTAGATACAAGTTTAAGATGCTTAAGATCTTGTAAGTTTTATAAGTGGTTCAGGGAGCAAAGGGTGGGAGATTAATTGCACAAGGTATTAAAGAACCATTCTTTAAGTTGCTGACTCAGCGATTATAGATTTTACAGTGTACATGAAGCAGTTTACTTTTAACACTCCCTGAGAATGGATTCTTGACAGAGTCCGAAATTTTGGAATAATAAACATTTTCTATCCTGGTGAGCGGCCATCCTTCTATATTGAATAAGATTCTGGGCTAAATATTTGAACACTGTTTTCCAAACCCTAATAATTTATTTTACTTATTTTTTTTATTTTACACACATATTTCTATGCCGCCAATTTCCGAAGATTCTTGGCGGCTTACATAGGTTAGCTTATCTATACAGTTTGTGTAAACTAATCCCACCCCCCTGCTGGCTGGTGTGATGTTGCTTCCGGGGATCTCCGCATTTCTGCTCCGCCCCCGGCAGGAGGGTGGGCCGCTTTCGCCTCGCTGCTCAACTTCCGCGCCGCCACTCGCCCTCTTAGCCGCTCGCCTCGACCGACCCGCCGAAACCGGCCAGCTCCCACCGAAGTAGTACCTGATTTGTCTACTCACCAGTTGTTACGTGCTTTCAAGCTGCTGGGTGGGCAGAAGCTGAGGCAAGTGACGGGAGCTCACCCCATCATGCGGAGCTGCGGACCAAACCTGCCAGAATGCTGGCCATTTCTGGTCGGCATAACTGGCGGCACTAGTCCGCTGTGCCACCGCACCTCTGTAATAATGAGGGGAAAATAGGAATAGAAGGAGCATCTATATTGTTTAATCTTTATATTCTTAACCATAACTTTTTTTATTTGTTAATGAAATCTCTGTCAGTCTCTCCTTGGTAAATAGTTTCTGGGTTGAGTAATGAACAATAATAATCTAATGAAAATATTCTTTGAAAAAAGTAGTTTCCCATAGAAGCAAAAGGTGTTTTTACAAGTTTTTTTTCACAGTTTATTCTCTCTCACACTCTTTTTTATATTACTGAACAAACCATAACTTGAAAATAGAGCACTTTTTCAAAGATAATTATTTTAAGCAATGACATGTCTGCCCATACCCATTGTCACTAGTACAGTTCATTCAGGACACTTCTGTCAAATTCTTGAAAAAAATTACCACAGAATATATAGTGTGATTACTTCACAGATATTGTGACTTTCATTAAAAGAAAATAACTTCCCTTTCAATTCTTTCTTATAGAAAACATTTTATTACTTTCCAATAAAGTATAACTAATATAACAATAAAATACAAAACAATAAGACAATAAAAACAAAGTAACAAATACACAAAAACCCTCTCACATTATGCTCATCCCTACTCAGTATTCATAAATCAATACAAAAGGGAAGAGAAATATGTTCCCAATCTCAGTCTGATCAGACTAATATAATAAAAACTACATGCAATAATAAACATTCCTTTCTATCACTATATATTTTAATTATTCTAAATTTTAATCCATATAATATTTCATCTAAATGTATAAATTTATCCCAAAATTCACCAGCAGAAATTTCTGAAGCAACTTTTAAGCAGTTAAAAACTTATTTAAATTATCTTCCCTTAAGAGGATTATCAGTATGGCCATTTTTTGATCTTTTTCTATCTTACTTCTGTAGAAACCTCATGTGGGATAGAGCACAGCAGAATCTTCAGTGGCAGAGTCCAGGTCATAGTAAACAACTGTCCTCTATACACAGTCCAGAGCACATCATGAACTCACCTATCAAAACAATCTTTAAACACTGAATTAATTTTAAATTTAGTTTTAAAATTCCACATCACAAATAAATATATTGCCTGAATCCCAAATCATCCTCAAAACTCTTACTGGAATTTTTCTCAACAAAGCTAATTATTTACAAAATTTTAAATTACAAAATTTCCTTGGAAACAATTTTGCAAGGTTTGCTCTTCAATGAATCTTCTTACAAATTGAGCTACCCACCTCCCCAGTCCAAGAAAAACCTCTTTTCCCCTTAATCCCAGCAATACCTACTAACTGCAATCTTTTCCACTGGCAACTCTATTTCTTCAACTCTTATATTGAAGGTTGTTGTTCCACTTGCTCCTTCATCTGCATGGATTCAGTTTCAGACCTGCTCATTTTACAGTTTTCAGATTCTAACTTTTGTTACATTTTTTCAATTTTCCCATCTATTTTCCACTCTAATCTTCTAATATTTGATTCTACAAAAATAGTTCTATTTCTTTATTTCCAAGTATAACTCCTAGCATATATGGCAAATATATATTGATAGCCCTCCTGAAGGATAACTTAAGGAGGTTTTTGAATTTTTGGAAGCCATTTTTGGACTTTCTGCTGAGGAAATATAACCAACATGTTTTTGTAGATGGACTTGATGAGTAAGAATTAAAATTAAAACTAATATAAGTATAAGAAGTATTGTGTAAATTGTGACTAGAAGTTTATTTAATTGATTATTGATGTATTAATGAATAGGTTGTAAAATAGGAAATGTGTATTAGGAGTACAAAGTGAATAAAAGTGCATAATATAACATACTGTGTATATAGTTTATAATTTGATAGAAAAGAAATGCATATTATGGCTATTATGGAGAATAAATGAATTATAGTATCTGATAATGAATATAGTAAATGAATTAATAAGGTATATAATATATAGGTTTCTTCTTATTTTGCATTCCCTTTTTAAAGTATTTAATATATAAATTAGAGTAAAAAGAAAGAGGGGAACATATATCATGTATTTTGGGTTTGTGGAAGAATAGTCATAGAGAGATAGGTTGGGGATATTATATGAAATATGATCTTATACATATATTTTATTGTATATATAGTTTTATTTGTTGTGTATTTTAGTTATTTTTTATGTTTTGTTTTGTTATATATTTTGTAATATTTTGTTTGTGTATGTTGTTGAAAATTAATAAAATGTATATATAAAAAATAGTTCTATTTTTGTATATTTTCCTCAAAGAAGCCCTGCAAATTTCTCCCCAAAAACTTCTATTCTCGCCTCCATATTTTCATAGTTTCTGACTTTCACCCAACATCTGCCTTATTTGAGAATCTGCCTCTTTTTTTTGTAACTCTCTCTTTTTCTAACATATTGAGAGGAAAAAAAGATGCACAACAGTATCAGTCTTTTAGTCTGGATGGTTAATTCAGCAGATCCAATCCCAATCACATGCCACTAGTGCTAGTCAATCACCAATCCACAGTGTGGAGAGTAAAGTAAATAATCCCATGAATAATCAGAATAAAGAAGCAAAAAAATGGACCGCTTGCTGTAATGATGCAATTCAGAATAAAACAATATGTATTAATGTTTTCACTTCAGACAATTTAACACATTGCAGACAGTATAGCAATTCAAGCACTTTCAGTTTCTTCACTCCCTCCTTCACACATACAAGGACCATAAGGTCATTCCTACATCCTTGCTGCAATAAATCTTCCAGAAGCAAATAAGCCTTTCAGTAAGTTCCTGAAATCTTGTAATTCAGCAAAAGGAAACAGAATTGTAAACCACACAGAATTGAGCTCTTAGCATTCCAGAAATAGTCCAAGAGAAGAAAAAAATAATGAATAAAGAAAAGGTTAAAACCAGATCAATGTTGCTAGATAAAAGGCAAAAGTAAAACTGCATTTTTGTCCCTGCATTCCAATTGACAGATACCCAGTTTAGGAGGACTCCTGCTCCCCCTCAACTATGAAGCTGCTAATCATCCAAGAATTTGTGGGGTTATTCCTATGAGACCTTCCTTCCATCTCAAGGAATACACTGGCTTAAGGCTCCAGCCTGGCCTGGTCTACCAGTTGCCTTTCAGCTCAAGCTAAGTGCTTGAGCTAGTTACAACATCTTGCTTGCTGGGCATCTCCTCTTTCTTTTCAATTCTTCTTGGTTTAATCTTTATGGCAAAGCATAATATATTTTTTACAAATGGAAGCAATTATTTCCCTCAACTTTCCTGAAACAAGTTTTGAGAAGAATGTGGCTTAATACAAAGCAGCATGCCAAAAATACTCAGCTGATGCAGAAATACGAAGAGGGGTTAGAGAGGGATGTATTCTGTCTCCACTGCAATTCAATATCTACTCTGAATCAATCTTCAATGAGGCACTGGAAGACATTGATGCTGGCATCAAATAAACGGTGTTTGGATCAACAATTTAAGATATGCTGATGATACAGTTCTGCTTGCTAGTAAGCATGAAGACCTTCAGCTCCTCATCAATAGAGTCACAGAAATATCTGGGGAATACGGCTTGAAGCTTAACACCTCAAAAACCAAGATCATGGTCGTCAGCAAACAATGTGTTAATATACCACCAATAAATTTGGAAGGAATGCCATTAGAAAAAGTTGAAAGGATCACGCACCTCGGTTATAATTTACATGAAAGCTGGGACATGACCACTGAAGTAAAGACAAGATAGAGAAGACTTGAACAGCATTCTTCAAAACGAAAAAGGTCTTCTGCAGTCACGACATAAACCTAAGACTGAAAATCAGACTTGTCAAATGTTATATTTTTTCTATCCTGCTCTATGGAGTAGAGAGTTGGTCCCGGACAGAAGGCACCTGAAGAGGTTGGAAGCATTTGAAATGTGGATTTACAGGAGGCTGTTATGTATAAGCTGGGTTGACAAGATCAGAAATGAGGAGGTGATAAGCCGCCTGGGAAAGCCAAGAGAAATCATCAAAACAATTAAAAATGAAAGTTGGAATATTTTGGACATGTGATGCGACACCCAGAAAAATATGGCATACTCCATTTAATCCTCCAGGGAAAGACTGAAGGCAAACGAGGTCAGGCAGAAGAAGAACATCATGGCTTCAAAATTTAAAGGACTGGTTTGGCCAAAATTCAGCAGCACTTTTTCACCAACATGATCACCAACATCCGATAACAGATATGGCACAACAAGAAGAATGTGTTTGGCCAATATAGCAATGCAAACTTTTCTAATGTTGCATTTTTAACTGATACAATGTGAAATTTAATGATACTTCAAAATTTATATTTTCCAGAATTTTGGAATAGTTTGCCAAGTAAAATAAGTATGTTGAAGAAAAGGCTGTGGAAATATACATGTCTTTATGAAAATAATGTACAAATCTTATGTGGGAAAGTATGAAAAAATATGTTAAATAGAAAGGCCAACAAAAAACATATGTATGGAAATGTGCACCAAGCTACACATATATTTTAGTCTGTTCTTTAAAAAATTGACCACTAAAATCTGACACATTCACAATTTGGCAACTAAGAAATCACTAACCTGTCTAGAATTGCAGAACAAAAAACTGAAAGGAAAGGAAGTTGATAAATGCAAACTCTGAATAAAGAGGAAGGGAAGCTAGCTGGTCAGAATGGATGTTATAATACTTTTTTCTTTCCTATTAAAATTTCTGCACCAGATTTGTTCATATGTGAATCAACTTCATTGGTAGGGAAGCTATTCTCAGTTCCTCTTGATTTATTTTCAACATGGCAAGAGGTAAACTTGAGAAGTCACTTCTCTTTCTGCCCCAAAAACGCTGTTCTCAGCATGACAGCAACCTATAAGACATCATAAACCAATTAAGCAATATAAGCAAGCAAACTTTGAGAAACTCTCCATACTACAAGGGCCAAATACATAGTGAGAGTTTTGCAGTATAGAAATAGGCATTATTTCAAAAGGTCAACTAAGAATATGATTGAAATGAAGAAAGGGTTTTTTATATGGGCAATTATAATTTATGAAATGTCTGCATAGATGTTCCTGAGGGAACTGTGTAAGCTGGTAAACAAACAAGTTGACAAACATATCCTCAATGAAGCACAATTAGGATATAGGAAATTAGAGTTGAAAATATCATGTTAAACTTAGGTTCAGAATAACCTTTTAATAGAATTATCCTATTAATAGAAAAAATTAATTGCATTAAACATAGAATGGGAAATTTGCATAGCTGCAGTGACTGGAACTACTTCTGTTTGTTACAGATATCTTAATTCTTCTGAAGTATACAGAGAACTGAACTTATTTAAAAAGAGGTCAGCTGGAACCTTCCTCTGATATGATCAATGATAGAAAGCAGAAATAGATTTGTTGTTTACTTACAGCCATTACAGAGGTGAGGCCAGGCCCTTGCAATCAAATCTTCTCCTGAGAGCCAGCTGATGTTCTTTCTGCCAAAGGCCCTCACTTCTTTTCAACAGTGACCCCTTGGCAGGCTTATCTCAAATTACAACATTTCAAATGCTGAACTGGAGGAGGTCCCAAACCAAATATCTCTAGGGTTTATTGGTGAAAAATGGAAATGAAAGCCTCCTCTCTATCTTGATAGAAGCAAGCATTGTGATCATTCCATTTCAGGCTTGCTATTATTAACTGCAGTTTGGAAAACAAATGTTTATTTCATGATGTCTAGTTGAAAAGAAGGCCAAAAGTACTGGTTAGATGAGATATGGCTTGAGTATGGCTTCTCAATCTTTCTTAATTATGAGCATCATTAAGAGCATACTGTTGTTTCCTATTTCCCTTAAAGTTGAGAAGTCAAGAGTACTTTCTTAATGCATCCAACTTCATAAATTGTAGCTCTTTTTTCCCTTATTTGAAGAGCCAGCAGTTTTTTGACCAAGAGCACCCTCTGACCAAAGAGGCATCTAAACTATATGTGCCCAATCTCAGCAACTTTGAAATAGCTGGCTGAGGTATTCTGGAAGTTGAAATCCACACATCTTAGATGGACACCCCTGATCTAATTTGTTGACTTAATGACAAATAAACCATTATCAGAGGAAATAAAGGTAGGACTTTAAAGCTGCCTATCAGCAGTTAAGTCTTAGACAACATAGTAATTGTTAGGGCAGCAATTGATACATATGTCAACTTCCTTTTCCTCACCATTTAACATTATCTGCTAGTGGGAAAGCAATCGCTGATTATATATCATATGGTGGGATCAGGTTAGAGTATTTAAGTATGTGCTTGAGGTAGCAGATGTAGTCACCTTCCATCTCATAGGTGTCTCAAGAATTTTGACATAGAAACAGCAATCTTTCAGAAGACAGATACTCCTATATTTAAAAACAGGTCAGTGGGGCAAAGGAATATAGTGTGTGTATGTGCATCTGTGTGTATGTGCTTGAATAAATTCATAGATACATTGACAGATTTCCCTCCTACTCTGTCACATGTTCTTTGTATGCTCCATTAAACTATTAGCTGGGATGTTATGAGAATCCTCGTCTTTCAGAAAATCAGTAGAGTCATGTTCAGGAAAAGCCCAAGGTGAAAGAAGAGAAACAGGCAGAAGAATTTCACACCATTTTCATATATTCCAAATCATAAGTGCTACATGAGAAATGCAAGGCTGGCAGTGAGTGGCCACTATTGGTAGCCCCAAGTATTCTTGCAAAATGGTTTTGTCTGGTCAAAATGGTGCTACCTCCCAAAGTAATAAGTTTAAGTGTACAATTCTATGAAACCTCTTATCATCAGCAGATGCAGAAGTGTTAAGAACCTTCTGGCCGAATCCTGATCTTTTTTTTAGGTTCAATCAACAAAGCCATTTTAAATACAAGTCTACTGCTGTTCCATATGACTGCTAAAAAGACTGTTAAATCCACATAATGCCTAACTAGTGCTTTTAAAGTGTAGGTAAGGTAGTAAGTAGGCAGATCCCTTGCACAAGCCAAGTGGCCATGGCTGATTTTGTTTGCAGACCAAACCAAAATGGCTGTGAAGAACAGTGGCTAGTGACTGGGTTGTACTCCTAGCAGCCTCAAGTTCCTGAGATCCCATTTCTTGATGACTTCCTTGCTAAGAATCTAAAGATTGCTTTAGTTTGTGTCAAGAGAAGAGAAAAATGCATTTATAAAAAAACTAAGTAAGATTTTAGGCCATCTTTTAAGACAGGCTGAAAATAAGATGGAAGCAGTCATAAGAGCTTGTCTCTTAAAACGTAATTTACAAAGCATCTTCATATCTTGATTAGGGAGATGTGTGAATGAGCCTTTAAGAGGCATTTGGCCATAATTGCAAAATATTCCTTCTGTGGCTGTAGGATTGAAGTTTAAGAGATAGTTAGCTGTTACAGCTAGAATTTAGTACAACTCACTACTTTGTACAAAGTAGTACAACTCACTGTCCTTTGTACAACTCACTACTTAAGTTTGTGGGAATCAAAAGTCAACAGAACTGGTCTTCTATAGAAAGCAGAGTTATCTCATTATACCAATTTACATTCGATAATAATGAAGGGAAATTGCATGCCATTAATTTAAATTTATTGTGGCCATTTAATGAAACCCAATTCTCATTTATATTAATATTAACAGGATAATAACTTCTTATATATGTTATATAATAGGAGGCATAGCAGTTTAGACTCAACAGTATCTTTCTATCTCCTATTGTATTCCTCCCTGGCTACAAAGGAATCCTGATCCACCCTCAAATCATCCAGCTGTTTAAAAAAATAATTTGCATGCTACTATGTACTTTTTCAGCTGCCAGGCACTTCTGGGGCTGCCTCTCCAGGGAAAAGAGGCTCATCACGAGACTATTTCTAGCCATCAGTGGAAGTAAAAGATGACAAAATTCAGATAAAATTTCTTCAAACATCAGTCACTTATCTCACCAATCTCTCTGATCCTTTTCTAGCTTGTTATCTGCAAGCTTTCTATCACAGCGTCTGGATTTTCTAAGAAGTGCCTTTTCTCATTTGAATGCAGTTTTACTGCATATTAAAAACTTGCACACTGGAGACGTATGAAGCTAGGAAAGTTTCTATAATTGGGTGCAGAGTACTTTGCTTTGGTCAAACTCACAGAGTACAAATTGTAACTGACGGGGTTCGGGGTATCATGGAGGCTGTTGATCTGTTGCAAAGAGGAGGAAGAAGGAGTTTTAGGTATGGCTGTTGCCTTGAGATATGTAGAAAAATAAAAGTGGGATAAATAGGGAGAAGGTGGAACTGCTTAACATCTTCCTTGTCTTATTTTAGAAGAGCAAAAGAGCCTTTCTTAATACAATGAGAAAACAGAAAAAACACACTTTAGGATTGAATAATTGAATGAATTCTGATCTCCAGAGTCAGGTCAATTATATCCCATGTGTTGAAGAAATGGTCAAAAGTGATCTCAGAACTGCTGAATGTAACCTTCGACAATTCTTAGGAACTGAATTGGAGAGGTGCCAGAATACTGGAGAAGAGACTAGTCTCATTATTCAAAGGGGGAAGTGAAAGGACTCAGACAATTCAATCTGACATTTATAGTAAGCACCGTATAAGAAAAGATGGTAAGCAGCATTTTGCAGGTGCTGTTGCTACTGTTATCATGAGCCAACCTGAGTTTGTCAAGAACACATAATTTTGCATGACACCTCTTTTTATGACAGAATGACTTGCCTGGTAGACTAAGGGAAATTGGGACTTCCTTCAATCACAGTAAAAAATTTGACAAAATGTGTCATGCATCTTGTAGACAAGAGGCATAAAAACAGATGGTACTGCAGTCCAGAGAACTGCAACTGTTTGAAGAACTCATAAATAGTTCTGCATTGTTCTGGAAGGGGAAATATTAGGTGGCAGCCCTTTAGATTCCGAGTTTGACCTTATGCTAATCAACAATTTTTAAAAATGATGTAGAGAATGGTACTGAATTGATGCTCATTAAATTTTTATATGACACCAAGCTACGGTAGGGGTGAGGTGTCTCATACTTTTAAACGACAAAATCTGATTAAAACTAAAGTACAAGGGGAAACATCTTTTTTAAATTAAGGCAGCTTCTCAGAAAACAAGATGTATCCCTGATACATGGCTGAAGAGTATATATTGTCTTCCTTTGACATAATCTAAACTATCTATTATTACAGCGTAAACATTTTCAGTAGAATGCCATTAATAAAAATTACATTATAACTTTTGAAAGAAGCAACAAGACTATCTAATATTTATGGCAATCACTGTAGAGAGCCTTTTGGTAAACAGCTATGAACACTGTAAAATTTCCAGTTTTAAAGTTGGTCAAGCAGGGGAGATGAAAGAGAGAAAGAAAAAAAGGAAGAAAGAAAATTACTTATAAATAGGTACAATGCTTTATTCAAGCTTACATTTGTCAAAGCTTAGCATATACTAGATCAGTGAATTGTAAGGTGTCTTTTCTTTAAAACACTCGTCTGTCTCTATTTTTCTTAGCTATTCCTTGCAGCTGAGTTAAAGTAATACGAACAGTCCTTGATTTATGATTGGTTGCTTAGCTACCATTTAAAATTACAGTGGACTTTTCAAAAAACTACTTATGACCCATTTTCAGAGTTAGACAGCCACACACACACACAGAGACGCACACACATGCACAGTCACATGACCCCAATTAATGGTTTATTTGCTGGTTTCTGGCATTTACCTCTGGTTTCTGGAAAAAATGCTCATTGGAGAAAATCGATTTGCTTAACGACTGCAGCATGTGTTTAACAACTGCCTCAGAAATGTCAAAAAATCTGGTTCAGTCACATGATGCCTCAACTTACCACCATAATGACTTACGACCAGACTTCTGGGCTCAATTATGAACATAGATCAAGGACTGCCTGTATCCACCTGGAACTGGTGAAAAGTTTTGCCAACGTAAAATGTGTTGCCTTCACTGGTCACCTCTGTCTCAGCAAATGTTGCTGTCTTTGCTTACAGTTACAGGGCACATTGAAGCCGGGGTCTGGAATATTCCCCCTCCATCAAACATCACCAGCAGCAAAACACCTGGCAATCATTCTTGTTCATATGGATTGGACCTGCGGTTTGGGAAGCCTGGACTGGTGGGCTGAGCCCCCTGTTAGAATGCGCGCTGGCTTTGCTCAAATGTTTTGTGCAGGTTCATTCGCAGAGAGCCTGGCCGTCAGCTGAAAGTCAATTTCCTTTGGGATGCAAGTTTAGCGCTATTCAAGAAGAGGACTAAAATCTTGTTCAAAAGCAGTCTGAACACATCTGACAGCTGGCAGGGAGGGTTGCCCCACAAAACAGCAGAAAACTGTGCGTTTCCCCACTTCCCACCAGCTGCCGTTGCAGAACAGACCAGCTGCTTTTCAGGTGTTACAAATTCCAGGCCAGGAATTTCAGAGATTAATAAATATGGGGAAGCTGCGCTTTTCTGCTGCCCGAAGCAGAATTACAAGAGACAATAGTGCATATGGAATAGAGAAATGAGATCCTAAAGTGTCCAGAAGGTGCCAAGCTTATTATCACATCTCTTAAGAGTCATCTGAGTCAACCACCTACAAGACGGTTGCTTAAAAGTATGCATCCACAGTGAAATCGTCCCTTGGACGGCAAGGAGATCAAACCAGTCAATCCTACAGGAAATCAACCCTGATTGCTCCTTGGAGGGACAGATACTGAAACTGAAGCTCAAGTACTTTGGCCACATAATGCGCAGAGGGGACTCATTGGAGAAGACTGTGATGCTGGGAAAGGCTGAAGGTGAAAGGAGGAGGGGACAGCAGAGGATGAGATAGTTAGATAGCATCATCAGTGTGATGGACGTGGATGGACTCTGGGAGGCAGTGCAAGATAGGGAGCCTGGTGTGCTGCAGTCCGTGGGGTTGCAAAGAGTCAGACTCAACAACAAAAGCTGTTGTTCAGACTGTGAGACTGAACAACAAAAGCTGATGTCAGGAGTAATGGCATGAGTCCCAAGGATACCTAGAGGGTTACTCTGTATCAATTATGGACCAATTCTCCCCAGCTGTCCAGTGTCCCTGACTTGGTGAGCATTCATTTCCCATTTTCAATCATATTTTGCAAGGGCAGAAGAAAACTCTTCACCTCAGATTGACAATTGTGCACTCAAGCATCAGCTAGTTGGTGGCAAATGACAGCTTATGGGCATCAAAGAAATAAACTCTCCCCACTATTTAAAATAAATAAGATTTTTTTTTATCTTGTCAAGGGAGAGTGGCAGGCTATGTGATGCCTTTCGTCTCCATCCCGCCTTCCCTATTTCGTGATAATTCAGTCTGAACTTTCCATCACAAAGGCTTCATGGAAATCTCACTTATAAGCTCTGGCTTTCTCAGTCATCAGAGAAGGAATTCAGGCTGAAAGAGAGAAGGCAACAATGACAGTGATGGTGGCAGAGAGAAAGCAGAAAGCCAGACTGGCTTGAATGATTGGGGGCTGAGTCGGAAAATCCAAATCCAAAATCCTACGTGCTAGCATTATAATTTTCCTAGTGCTTAGGAAATTGGCTGTAGAAAGCAGTTTCCACAGAAAGAGAACAAGCACTGGATTTATTGCAATGTGCTTGGAGGAGAAGGTAGGAGATGATCACTGTAGCCTCGAAACCATGTTGCCTGCCCCCTCCCTTATGACACCTGCCTCTTCTCTAGGAGCAGCCACTAATTGCTCCTTGTGTTTCTCTTTGGTAATGAGAAGAATAAGGAGCCTTCAGGCTTGAAGATTTGGAAACACCTGGACAACAGCCCACTCTCTCTGCAACTTTAAGGCAGAATTTTAGACAAAGCCAAATGATCTGATTCCCTTTGAATTGCAAATCAGATCCCTACTCTGTAAAAAATATGAAAAGCCTTCTGCATGAAAAAAGCCCAGATTTTTTTCCAAGCGGTGCACCCAGCGTGTTTGATGCTGGTTCTGTGTCTGTAAGGGTGTGGAGAAGCCTTCAGCAGCTTGGGCTATCAGGCCTTCTGTACTTTCCTGATACCATGTGACTCTTCTCTGGCATTACACACTGAACATGAGAAACTCTAATTTTGGCTATTCAGCTGCTCTCTTATTCTTTTTCTTTCACATAGTTACTTTGTTTTTAATTTACAGAATTTATAATGCCCCCCTGGGTCTCATATCATGATTCTAGGCAGCGTGCAACAAGAAATAAAAACAGGACAAAAACAAAGATCCTCCTTTTTTGCTTTATAAGCTGTAAAGAATTGGAATGAATGGCTACCATCAGCACCATTATTAAGAAGGCACATCAGAGGATGGACTCCCTCCATCAGCTCAAAAAGTTCAACCTGCCTCAAGAGCTCTGATACGGTTCTACGGAGGAATCACCGAGTCTGCCCTTTGTACCTCTGACTGTCTGGTTTGGTGCAGCAACCATGCAGGACAGGTTCAGTCAATGATCGCATTCAGCCTGCCCTCCATGGAGGACCTATATACTGAGAAGGTCAAGAGAAAGGCGGAGAAGATATCTGCAGACCCCTCTCACCCTGGACATAATAATCTGTTTGAACCTCTTCCCTCTGGATAGCACTAAAGGGTACCATACCAAAATAACCAGGCACAGGGACAGTTTCTTCCCCCGTGCCATTATTCAGCTCAATGCCTGGCTCATGAAAGTAAATGCAAAGAACTCTAAATCAATCCAGAAGTTTTGTCTGGTGCATACATACTTACCAGTAGATCGTGGTTCTAATTCTACACTTTACTGTATTCCTCTTCTACTGGCTGCATTCTTCGTTCACACACTTTACTGTTGAATACATAATTGTGTTTTATGTTATTATTTTGTGTACTGTTGTCTTGCAAGTATACCGAGAGCTGCTGTACTGGAGTCAAATTCCTTGTGTGTCTAACCAGGCTTGAACAATAAACTATCTGAATCCGAATCTTCCCTCCAGGCAGCAGGATGGGGATTTAAGCCTCCCAGCTTTAATTCCCATCCTAGCTCAATGTTTGGGGGAAAGCCAGATCTTCTTGGCTTTCTGGTAGGGATCATTATCACCATCATCATTAATCGCAACAAAGTTTAAAAAACAGGCATCTGGACTGGATTTTTCTCAAGTCGAAGACGTTTCGCCTTTAATC
>JANHZU010011055.1:72699-86484 GCA_032468055.1 Acrochordus granulatus | reverse complement strand
GCAGGGGGGTGGGGTTAGGTTACACAATTGTATAGATATCTAACCTATGTAAGCCGCCAAGAGTCTTCGGAAATTGGTGGCATAGAAATATGTGTAATAAATAAATAAATAATAAATAAATATTTTTACCGGTGGTATGTGCATTCCATTATTCAGATTGCGAGAAATTAGACTATATTTGTCTAGGCAAGAAAAGTTTGTCTTACATATTCTTAATTCAGACCAGGAGATGAGTTACTAACACAATGATTAACTTATAAAATAATCTGCTTTAATCCAATTGAGAGTGTATCAGTAATGTTTTTCCATCTAATCATGTGGAATTCTGCTTCTTGCAATAAAATGTGCTGTTAAATCAAGCATTACTCTTAATTTGTTAAACCGAGTAACTTACTTCCTGTTTACTATTTCTATTTAGTGGTCTTGCAATATCATGGCATTACCTAGATAGAACACTGCAGAAATTGATGTATCATGTTTATGAGATAAATTTAATGGATCACCTTTGAGAACACCTAAATGCCATAATAGCAGATGCAACAAGCAATATTTCATATACCACTTTTCATATAGTTAATTGGCTGGAGATAATTTTAAATGAATATTACAGAAAATAATGTAGATTATTTTTTTAGCTGCTCTAGACAAGCATTGAAAGGCATAGAGAAGTTGGTATGACAAGTAACAGGAGACAGCAAAGGACACAAATGATATAGTCTCTGCAGCAGTCTAAAATAAATTCAAAGAAGCATTTCTGAAACAGACACTTTTGTGAACAAAACATAAATCTGAGGCAATATTAGACATAATCATTTGCTCCTCCCAGAAGTTTCTATAATCTTATCACTGCAAATTCAAAGTTGTCCCTTTTCATATTTTCTTATTTAGACATTGACTCTGAAGTTAAATATATCTTACATCCAAATTCAGTTAAGTGAGAATCTCATCAGAGAACTAGACCCATTAGACACTATTAGGAATCATTTCCATTTTTGCTTCTTAAATAATATTAAGGAAGCTAAACATTCAGATTGTTTGCTTGCTTAATCATGTCTACATGCAACCACCTCAGTGACCTCAGATATTACATACTTCCTTAAATAAGAGATCCAGAATTGGATCTGACTGTCACATCGTTTCACCTGCACCTTAAAATGTAGGGTCATTAATTTGGTGTGCTTTATGTATCATATCTTCTGAAGCTGAAAGGTAACACACAACTATATGAACACATATATTTAAGAAAATTTTCATTGGGTCTGTTTTACTTGATTTCCCTAAAGGTTTCTCCTGCCAGTCATGGCTGACTCCAGGAGGTAGTGCTCATCTCCATTTCCTAGTCGAAGAGCCAGCTTGCCCAAAGATGTTCTGTATGTTCATGGCCAGCATGACTACACGCTGAGGCACACGGATGCTGTGACTTTTCCTTCTGAAGATAATATCTATTTAGATACTTGCATTTTTACATGCTTTTGAACTGCTAGGTTGGCAGGAGATAGGCAGACAACGGGAGCTCACCCTGTCATGTAGGGGCTCTTGGGTCTTGAACTCGAGCTGCTAACCAACAAGCCCAGTATCTTAACCACTTGCGCCACCACACATCCTTATTTACTTGATATTTAGCAATATATATGGGTGTGCTACAAAAGCTGTTCCCAGATATACCTTTGTGGCAATTCCAGACAGTACAATAGATTTGTTAACAATGCAGGATGATGCCCCTTCCTAAATTCCTATTCTTGCTAGATACAATATGTTTCACTTTATTTCTTTCTTGAATGAATGGAATTCACCTCAGTCGCTTTTTGAATAGCCTATTTGTATTTTAAAATGTTCCCAGTCCTTCTCAAAAACATTCAGTACTCATTACAATTTTGATACTTACATAATGAAGTGAGACCAAATCCATAAACAATCATCTCTATTGTTTTTGAATTATAATAGAACCTTGTTAATTTATATTAAGCATTTGGTAACAAAATCTCCACGTCTAATTTATTTGCAGTTATTAAATGCACAAACAATTGTTGAAAAATTGTTTAAAAGATACTTCATTGCCATATAATTTTATTTCATTTAATTATAATAATACTTCATAATATACTTAAATAATAGATACAGGCATTTAGAATCAATTGCACAGTTTGTTTAAATTTGATTCTTAAGTAACTTCCTTTTGTACTTATTCCTCTTTGTGAATGCCTTCATAATCAAACTTAAATACTGTTCAGTAAAATACTCCTACGTTTGAGCTACATTGCAAAAGCCATGGGTGTGATCACACTTTTATGCACAGTTGCTCTTTTCTATGAGACTTTAGAAGTCTAATATTTAGCATTCATTATAGTCCCTAATTACAGGAGAAGCAACACTGATACATAACATTTAACACATATAATCTAATACCAGTTAACATGGAGATATGGTCCTCAGAATATAGTTATATCTATTTCACTTGAAGTGTAAACATCAAAAAAGTTAACAAAGGGAACACTCTTTAGATGCAACAGCTGCCAGCCAGCCTTGCTATTAACATGAATATAAAATTGATATGGTTTGCAAAGTTTATTGTTAATATCAGCAGTGGAATAGTGTGAAGAAAATCAGTAAAGCAAAATTTAGGGACCTTTAGCTCTTTGGCAAGTAAAGAGTAAGAAGTGGGTATAATGTTGCTGTACAAAACCAAGCTGTATTTGTACAGAGGAACTAGATAACAAAAGAAGTCACTTCATCCATGTTTAAAGGAGTAAGCATTTAACTGTTAAAAAAAATCAGAAGAAAAATCTGCAGTTTTATGGAAGATCATCCCCCCCACCCAGCAACTACCCATATGCCCAGTTCATAGTAGTGATAAATGTGAGAATTGAACCAATATAGGGTAAAAGTTCCATTATTATGGAAAGAGAGACTGGCCATGCGTACTCCCATATTAATGTTGATTCTGCAGTTGCAACTGACCAGACATGTGAATGGCCTGGAAAGCAGTGGAAATTCAAGTACTGTGCACACAGGCTTTGCAGAGATTATGAAAATGGAGGCAGCAAATCTAGTCTCTAATTAAGAGCTGTATGAATTCACTTGCAGAAAATAAAGCTGAACTCAGTACTGTACTTTTTTTGAGTAAGAGTCAAACTTTTGTCAAGAGGTTGATGTATAATTACTAAACTGACATTCCTATCGTTTTTTCTTTCATCCTTTTATTTATTTCCCACCCATACTCTGAAGTGTAATATATATTCAGTATTTCTAAGCATTTTGAAATTGACAATCGAACTCTGTCATCCTGCAGACAATAAATTTCCACTGACGATCTCTGTAAAGGAAGAAAAATAGGAAACAAAGTTTAATGCTTTGTAAAAAGCATGAGATGTTAAGATTTAGATTTATTTACATTAGGTTTTTATGAACTATAGTTTACTAGACAAGAAAAATAACTATCAATAAAAATTTATTCTTTCCTACTTTCAGGAAGGTCTATAGTGTGCTCATGATTTTGAAATATCTGAGTCTTGAGCTTAAACAAAATTGGAAGTTTGGTCTAAAATGGCTATTAATGATACCTTGTCTTCTTGTTTTGGATGGTCTCATAGTGATTTTCCAAAATGCAGCTTTATCCAGGAGCAATGCTGCTTGGAAACAAACTAAAGCAGATGGGTGCATTAAAAAAAGGGAAGAAATTAATTTTCCATTACTACAAATAAGCAGATGTTTTAGTTACATTCTTTGCTCAGATGTAATGATTAAGTGGGGGGAAGCTTGGTGCAATGGTTAAAGGCACCAAGCTAGAACCTAGGAGAGTATGAATTTGAATCCCACCCTTGGCACAAAGCCAGCTAGGTGACTTTGGACTAATCACTTTCTCTCAACTGTAGGAAGGAGGCGATGACAAGCCACTTCTGAATATCTTGCCAAGAAAACCGCAGTGACTTATCCAAGCATTTGTCAGGAGCTAATCATTACTTGAAGGTACGCACAAAAAATAAAAGATTTCCTGCAGTATTGATTGTCCATTGATCTGAATTGCATTTTATCTCAAGAATGTTAATACTTTGAAAGCAAACCTGTACTTTTGATTCTTTCATGATAACATTAATTCACTAAATATACAAGACTAATTTCTCTAAAAGTTTACAGCAAAACATCATAAATTCAGTTACAGTTTCTTGTGGTCCTACACCTTCTAAATATTATTTTAAATTGCCTCAGTTTTTAAAGAATATTCTTCAATTCTGCAAAAGGTGCAGAAGCCAGTTTAGCCAAATAAATACAGTACAATAGTTCTAAAAATATTGAAATTTCGGTCGAATTACAGTGGAACCTTGAATTACGAGCAAAATCCATTCCGTAAGAATGCTCTTAGTCCGAATCGCTCTTAAAAAGTGAGGTTTCCCATAGGAAACCATGTAAAGTCAGATGATCCTTTCCACACCCCAAAAGTATGAATTAAAAAATCATTTTCAGTGGAATTTTATGGAGAAAAAATTGTCCCTAATATCTGAAACAAGTAACAATGATTAATACACAATATAAAGCAGAAATAAAACAAATTAACCAGCACTTATGGATCTGCTCCAAGGCAGATTCTGGCCATTGGCTGCTGCTCAGCTGGCTCTGTCTGGGCAGCCCTCTTGGATCAGGAGGAACCGCTGCTGCTGCTGCTGCTGCTTGAGGCAAAACGGCCTTTTCTCTTTTTCCTCGGCAATGCTTTTCCGGGGGTCTTTCCTGGGTGGTTTGGAGATGTTTCTTATCATAACCTGCCTCCGTGCCATGAGACGGGGAGAAGGGATGGGCAGGAGGGGGACAGTCTGGACGGTTCTGTGCAACGAGGATGTGTGTGTGTGTATGTATGTCCATGTGAGAGCGAGCGAGCGAGTAACAGGGAAGATGGAGGGTCAATCTTCCTACACTTGAAGAGATGGGCATGAGTGGGGTGCTGTCTCTGTGTGTGTGTGTGTGTGTGAGTGACAGGGAAGGCGGAGGGTCAGTCTTTTGAGAAGAGTCCTGGCTGGCGTGAGGAAGACATGAGGGAGGAGAGGAGGGGGAGAGTGATTGTTTGGAAGGAGAAAATGACTTTCACTTAATTTCCGCTTTTTATACAGTGAGAGCTCCAAGATCATCGCGCAGTGCTTGTCTTGCGAGTTGCCGCTTGTTAACTGAATTAAATGTTGTTAAAAATGTTTGCTCGTCATGCAAAAATCTCATGAACCGAGGTGCTCGCAATCCAAAGTTCCACTGTACTCTAAAATATCAATATCAGGATCTATATATTAATATCTAAAACAATCTTCATATTACTGTCCAGTGCTAAGATCTTTTTACATTTAAGGTACAGATTTTACAATTGCCATTACTGGAGGAGTGTCTATTAAGATAACATTGTGGGATTAAAAAGTATGATATGAATCTGGCAGTTGAAGTGAGGTTAATTGTCCTTCTGTTTCTCAGAACAGTGCATGCACCCTCCGTGATGTCCATTGCTCCCATCACCCCAAGGCAACAGTTTCATATTCACATTTTTTAATGTTTTACAGAGTCATCCATTGCTTAGTATTAAGGAAAGAATTAAGCTTTCAACAGCATTTCTGAACCTGACCTTTCTACACCAGAGAAAGTTGTGGTTGCTCCACGGATATAGTGGTCGTAGGTGTATAACATCATGTCCATATCTTCTCCGTAGTGTTCTGGATGTTCTGATGTCATCCTTATAAGCCAGAAAAAAGAAAACAACAATATGTTATCACTTCTGCTCATAACAGCTCACTGTGAAACCCACTTAAACTTGAGATTCAATTTAGATTGTTGAGCACATGTTTGATGAAATCTCAGAAGCCTGAACAATGACCAGCTAGTGGAAGCATATTTACTTTTTTTTAAAAAAAATGGATTATTTAAAATACTCTAAGAATATAACATTCCTTGGACAGAATATTAATTATTTTTAAAAGTGTGAAATAATGCTTCCCAAACAAAAGCTAGTGTATCCTAGGAATCCATTCTTCTCTTTTTGATACCAATTCCTATGAATGTGGGAATGGAGTAGGAAAACTATGAGATTGATCAGTTTAATTTTCTATTATGTTTCTTAAAATGTGATCTTTAAAACAGTATTTTAAGGTGCTACATGGAAACAACTAGTCTTAACTAGCTAGAAGAATGATTTTAGCCACTAAACTTTATTTTTATTTTTAAGTCCTCAGAGAATGCAACTATACACGCACACGCACACACTATACTGTCCAAAGCCAATTTAAAAAAGAATAACATATGAATACAAATGGCCATCTTGATCATAAATCACAAAAAATGGACAAAATTCACATTCAGTCCACTGTAGGCTTGTCCTTTTCCCCCTTACATGTGAGTCAGACTTGGAATGATGTTGGGCCTGAGGCAGTTGTCTTCAGAGAAATTGGTTTTTAATCCAAATAGCTCAGAAACAAGTGCAAGTCCAAAGGAAAGTAGATTCTCTTCCAGGGAAGCAGATAACTTCAAAATGGCCGGAAGTACCTAATCCAAATCAGGCAGAGTTCAAAATTTTTGCTGGAAGCAGTGTTCACTGCTTTGTTCACTTAACAACTGTCACAAAAAGGTCATAAGATTGGACATGGTCACATGGTAACCCACTTAATGACTGGCACAACTTACAACTGTAATTCTGGGCTCAGTTAAGGTTGTAAATTGAGGACTGCAGGATATTGCAAATGATCATAAATACAGGCTGGTTGCCAAGTTTCCAAAATATAATCATGTGACAACAGCAGAGAGGATCATCACTGCAAGTAGTTATAGGGAGGTCTTCCATATCTCTGATCACTTCTTAAGTGGCTGGTGGTAAATCGAGGACTGCCAATACTTGCTTTGAAAATGTGCCTACTTGTTGAAAAATCAAAAAATAAGGAGAAGACGAGGTAGCAAGGCAACTAGAGGTGTCATCTGGGCATAACATCACCAGTTTGCCTGCAAGTCAGTGGTCAATTTCTGACTGGTCACATTTCCCATGGCATATATTTTGTGCAAACATCCACAAAATTCCACATATACCAACCACCCGAGAGAGGTTGCATATCTTTATATTGTTCAGTAACATGATTTAGGAAAAAAATAGCAAGTTATGGTAACTTGCCCAAAGTGTTAAGAAATTATTTTTTAGTGTAGCACAGTGGCGTCTATCTGTCTATGCTTCCCTAACTATTTTGGGGGATTACAGAGAATAAAATTACTCTATATTTCTCCATAATTAAGCATATAATCCTCAACTTTGTTGGATATGTTTATTTTTTCATAAACCCAGCGTATGTGATTTAATTACAGGTTTTCTTCTGCTTTTTCCTTCTTTTTCAAAACACCATTCAGTGTATCATCTAAGCATTAGTTGTAACAGAGCAGCATTTCTTAAGAAATAATTTTAAAAAGCACAAAGCAATGAACTTGGAAATTCTGGAACTATTTAAAATTCAGACTGAACATACTATGTAAGGCAGTGTCAGCTTTTCCCTTGCCTATCATATGCTTGCTGAAGCAAGAAAACCAAGGCAAACATTTGTTGCTTATTTAATTAAAATTGCATGCTGTTCCCATCATCTTCTCCGGGTCTCCAGATAGTCACTTGAAGGGTCTCCGTATAAAAGAATTCTGTGCTACACAAATGCTGCTTTGCAACGGTTGGCTCTCTGAGAAGGCAGACTCAAAAAAGTGGGAATATGGCTTGTGAATACATTTGTACCTTCTCATCGTTTGGCACAGGCCATTATTTCAAAGCATTACGTCCACTGACGCGCTAAACGCAATCCTGAACCAAGTTGTGACTCCACACTAACAAAGAAGAGATGGGAAATAGAAGCTATAACTGACACAATTATTTGCATAAAGGAGCTTTGAGGGTGAATTTGAGATGAACAGAAACAAAAAGAAGAGTGACAATTAGTTTACCCTTTTAGTAGCTCCTCCTGCTTTTTTCAAAGCTGGCAACTGCCCATTTTGTTTTCAGAATCCCCTTAAGAATCAAGGTATATGATAATGGCAAGAATTCTAGGGGCGTCTATTAATGGAGTATGTTTGTTTTTTTCACTACTCCATATAAATTATGACAATAACACAATCATTTAAAAACTCATAAAAATATGATGAGAATAAAAATTGTGCCGAAACCCCATACCTTCCAGAACAATGTCAACTCTATAGTAATTCTCTGTGCCATCCTTCAACACTCTTGCATCATTTTATGCTGTTCCCCCAAATGCTGCTTTACTATTTCTGTCTTTTGCAGGAAGCCATAGAAAAGGGAGATGGGTTGATGCATAGTAAAAAGGGTGAAAATTCAGCAATGAAAAAGCAACACTCATGTTCCCCAAGTACTTGCTTTGCCAGAGGAATATTCCATGAACATCATGACCTTGATAAATGGCAAACTATTTGGTGCAGATCTGAGCAATGTGGGGGAACTTCCTCAAAAGAAGATGGCCTTGAAGGGCGACTTCAGAGGGTGGAAATGAATTGTTGTATGCTTGGTGAGGGGGATTGTAGGAGCTTGGGCAGAGGGAGTTAAAGCCTGTTTTGTTTTTATACATACAGAAGGAAAAAGAGAAATGTGTGACACCAAAAATTAGTAATTTGCTATGAACTTTGGCCACAAGTTGGAGGCCACACAATAACTCCAGGCCACAGATTATGGATTGGTGCTCATTTCTTGCATTGTGGAAAAGAGTCATGTCTATTAACACACATGTGCTCTAAGAGTGGACAACCAATGAGCTTCACATGCTCCCACTTCTTATGTCTCCCAAAGGTTCTCCAAAGCATCAAGTGCTCTGGAATGAGGATGGGACCCGGCATTTTTAGAGCGTGGGTAGCATGTCAGAAATGAAATGAGTTTCTCAAAGCAAGATTTAAACACATACATACTCCTTAAACCCTGCCCCCAAATTGGCTGAAATACTTGTCCCTGCCCTTGCCTCTGATGTCATAACATCTGCAGTTCTGCACCTGTCACAAGTGTTTGCATACGTGTATCTAAAATATCCCATAACTCCTGGAAATTGACGATTCCTGTTTTAAGCCTTTGACAAATTTGGCAAGAGTAAGAGAAAGCAACAACAATCTTTTGGAATTCAGTAGCTTTGGGTTTTGAAAGAAGAGAGCAATTATAAACAATACAGTAAGTGCAGATGTCCAGTGCTCCAGGAATATACATTTATGTTGAGAACTTCAAGCATTTCCATGTTTTTCCCCTTTGCATATAGATAGAACTAGTGGAATTATTTTGTAATGAGACATTCACATCCGCAATGAATTTATGGATTTGTTATTTAATATCCTTTTTTATTTTTTCCAGACAAATAATGAAAGTTTCAGGACACTTGACCTCACATTATAGAACCATAAAATGTATTTGATTATCTGAGCTTTCCCAGAGAAATGCCTGGGTTTATCTTTGAAGCTCAGACTTTAATTGAGTCATAACTGAGTCATAAAATCGCCCTAGGTTCAGGAACAAAGCTTATCTTAACCAGATGCAGGTGTAATATTTCACTGATTCTTCATATACTGATCATTAAAATCTGTTCATAGGCAACACAGGTAGTGCTTGCAAGCAAGACTGGGTATTTCCACCAAGCCAAAGAATATTATGCATAAAATTTGCTTATATTTTCTCAACAGACAATATACAGGCTGAATCAGAGTTGACAACTCCATAATGCCTGTATTGATCATTGCTTCACTGTGATGCATTTTTTGTACACATGATAGTGTAAATCACTACAGTGCAGTTGTCAATTTATGCCCTTGGATTGGGGCAGAAATTACTTGGTGAACAATTCACTTTTCAGTCTCTGAAATAGTACAATAATACTCACTTAGATTTACAAGGATTTATGATAAAATCTATCATTTCTAAAAGTTTCCAGAAAAGAAGTAGCAAGATTGGTGATGGCAAATGTCCTGTTCTTACTTAGTTTTCTGAGGTTTTCTGAAGCTGCAGAGGCTGCATGAGAATGTGGTGTACTCTCTTGTGGCTTCTGGAGCTATGAAAATTGTGTGAGGATGCAAAGACATGCAAGAGCATTCTCTGAAATTCCCAGGCCTCATGCAACCTGGAGCTTGGATACACATTTTTTTTCTGAGAGCAAAGAAAAAAATATTTACATTCGTGTAGGTTATTAATTGTTTCTGTTTTGTTGGGGAGATGGGGGGTCTAGTAACATACCAGCAGATTCAAGTTAGATATTTTCTGCATTTTTGACACATTGAGCCCAAAAGGTTTATTATCAGTAAGTTAGATAGTCCTGAATATGCACCCTAACATAAGTCTTCTAAAAGTAGCAATACAGTACTTGAAATGTGATTAGTACCAGAGAAATCAAACACTGGTTTAAGATTAAGTAGAGACTTTCATGATAGACTTCAGCAACGACATTGACAAACTGCTTTTCATGATGCACAATTGGTACCTTAAACAAAGGTATAGAACGTCAGCTGACCCTTGAAGAATGTTCAGAAGTTGAATTTATTTCAAGATCCTTTGATTTTCCAGCTGTAAGTTTATTTATATTCAAATTCATACACATTACAGCTTCATGAAATTAACAGATGGTTAGATAAAAGCTTCAGAGTCTACTATTGACACCTCATATAGTTTATGATTTAGGGGCATTTCTTCACTGAAGCCTTAAGCTTCTCCAGTCCTGTGATGATGCCAGATGGACTTTAAGTCACTTTTAAGAACATTCGGTCCAGATTGGGATGCTTTGGTAGTGGCTTGCCAGGTGTTCAGTTTGGTTTGCTACCAATCATCTCCCCATTGGCAATTCACCTGCCGCTGCACTTTCCTAACTTTCCATGCCAGGAAAGTGATTGCCAATCCCTTTCCTTTCTGTGGACAAGTCTGACTAAACGCACTTAGTTTTCAAAAGTGTATGCTGCTTCCAAATTAAAAGCATCAAAATGCATAATTAGGAATCAGCTTCCTTGCATTTTCACAGGTGTTGCTCCCAAAACTGTGCTACAGCTATTTCCATAGGAATTTCATAGCAATGCAGTGTTTATGACATTATGTAATATGCCCTGCTGATTGGAGTATGGAAGAAACATGTTTATAATCATTACTTTACTTTCCTGGGCCTACATTATTGCTTATCTTTACACAGTTCACGAATGTATCATTTCAGCATTTTTACTATCATTTGAGGAAGAAAGGATTTGCCCCAGCTCCTGAATAACCCAAGCAAATAAGAACCACAAAGGTTGTATTAGCACATTTACCTGGAGTTGGTTTAAAAAAACAGAAAAGAAAGGGAAGTGTTTCAACAGTGTACTGTGTAAATAGTTCTGTTTGTCTAAATAACTTGAATGGGCTTTGGTGAATTAGTTTAAGGGTTCCTTTGTCAATATTCATTTTAGCAGCACAGATAAAATTTAGATCATCTATTTTACTTAGAGCAGCTCGAGTAACAATCAAACTGCAATTTGCAATGTGAGTGATCTGTTGCAAATTTGAGAAAGGGATGACTAATTGACGGAGTTGGCTAAAGATCTTAAATCTATGCATAATTATTCCAGAATACCCTCCCCCTCATTCAATGGAACTTATTTCTAAGTAGATATCTCCCTAACATCAAAAGTAATTTATTACAAAATACATAATTTTATTCACCATGACTATACCGATATTGTGACAGATAATGAAATGAAGGAGTTCAAAATAAATTTTGGATTCCACAAAAAATTATACCATTAAACTAATCAAAGAAGATATGACTTTGACTTTTTATATGTGTTGAAATGTGAATTTGAACAGTTTGGAAACAGTGAGATTTCTTCTGATGAATGTAATTTATTTCTTTATAGTAAATTACCAAGTTAACAGTTATGAATAGTTTTATAGCTAGATATTATATTTCTTGTGTTTTTGTCTCCATGATACCAGTCCTTGGAGAATCTTTGTCTCAGAACATAGGATCCATCATGCATACTAAAACCTATGTTTATGTTCCCTCTAAGACAGAAAAGTAAACAATGTGTAATATGCATCTATTAAAACTGCCTTTTCCTAGTGTAAGCACAGGATGTCTGATCTGCATCCTAATCCTTCCTAAATAATCTGTCTGTTTATGCAACTATTTTTAAAAATCTAATTAGATTTAAAGGACAATATTTTAAACCCTGCACCAATATGTATTGGGGTTTTTATAACATGAAGATAATAAGATGATAGATATAAGATGAAGGACAAATCTATAATTTTAGCTGGGATGGAAAATCCTCTGGCAGATTCATGGGGCAAAGTTAATAAGAATATGACTAACACATTAGCAAAGTTAGGAGTGAGGAGTCATTGGTGCTCTCTGTTTGATTGTTTTCTTGCAGACATTTCCTTACTAGGTAACACCATCAGGGCTAAAAGTCAGGATTTTAAATTTTTCTAGGTTTGGGTATCTGTGTATGTACATGCACACACACATAGAGCCTAGCTTAACATTTACATTATAATTTTAATCATATCTATGGTAAAATAGTGAAAAATGTCACTAATTGCAGCAATTGTGGGGCCTCAGATTATACATCTCTGCCAATTCTTCCTTCCTTTTGTGTTTTTTGACATTTTGTCTACTGCAGACTTTTTAAAAACTTTAACAACTCTTTTCCAGAGCTAATTTCTGATCTTGAGTTGACATAACAAAGATATTACCTTAATATGGATTAGACAATCAGTACAGTTTTGTGAACTCACCAACATGAGTATGGACATCTCCGGCTGTACCGACAACAATAAAACTGCCACTCTCGATCAAGGACAGATGGAAAATATTGGCTTTGGAATCCTGCCACCAGCCCATTATTTGAACATGTTTGATACCTGGGGGGAAAACCCACATTTTTAAACATAGAAACTTTAGGAAAATACAAATCATAATTACAAGCCCTTCATTGCAGATTACTAGCAAGTGGTGGAAATGCACCAGCATTGTGATGTAAATTACTAATGACCAGATCCTTATCATCAGTATTTTCTTTCAAACAACCATAAGAAAGGAGATAATATTGTGGCTGTTGAAGCTGTCCATCTATCTGGTAGGTTTCTTTCTGTTTAAATTATAGCATTCTTTTTTTAAAATTCACATCTGAGCTACAAATTAGTATGTGCATTTCTTTTTGTTTTAAGTAAATAGAAGTGGCCATGCTAAAGCCAGTGGAAAGGAATTCTGAACAGCGTTCTTTAATTGCTTCCTTCTCCCGTATCAATCTTGATAAGTATACTTAATCTAACCATGTGAAATACATCATATTCAGATACTTTATTGGCCATGTATGATTAAATACTCAAGGAATTTGACTCTGGTATAGCAACTTTCAGTATACAATGGTACCTCACAAAACGAGTAACTCACAAGACATGAAACTTGCAGGACAAGCAAAAAATGTAATCAAATTTATTCTGCTAGATGAGCTGCGATTTATGAGATGACAAAACTTTGTGCCAATGCAGCAAGTGCGTGCGCGTTCTGCCGACTCTACTGTGTGCTTTACTCCATTCCCATATGGTCAGCAGTGTACGTGCGTGTGTTCTGCCTACACTGCCACATGGCGGCAGGTCGACGTTCCTGATCTCAATGAGCACCGTGTGAGGAGCTCATGTGGGAAATCTCACAACGGAGCTCTTCTCTCTCGCTGTGTAAACAGCGTAAATTAAGTGAAAGACATTCAAGAGATGGAACTCTTGAGACTTCAGACTCCCGATTCAATCTCCAGGAAGTCCCCTCCCCCTCTTCTCCTCTTCTCTCCCTCAGG